>CAUYON010066077.1:0-26902 GCA_963573935.1 Arctocebus calabarensis | reverse complement strand
TAGCCCATTAAGCCACAGGCGCCGAACCAGATCATGGTGTTTTAAAACCATTTTACTTCGGTTCGGCGCCTGTGGCTTAGCGGGCTAAGGCGCCAGCCATGTACACCTGTGGTAGGTTCGAATCCAGCCTGGGCCTGCCAAACAATGACGGCTGCAACCAAAAAATGGCCGGGCATTGTGGCGGGTGCCGCGGTGGTCCCAGCTACTTGGGAGGCAGAGGCAGGAGACTCGATTGAGCCCAGGAATTGGAGGTTGCTGTGAGCTGTGATGCCAAAGCACTCTATCCAGGGTGACAGCTTGAGACTCTGTCTAAAAAAAAAAAACCACAAAAACAAAACCATCTTACTTCAACTCCATACTTTCCTCACTGCAACACTATTTCTAAGAGCAAAGGAATAAGACCTACATGACCAATGTAGAGTAGGGGTTAAAGTGTACTATCCATATAGTTGATTCAACTGTAAAACAGAATAATCTCAATATACACAGTGAACATGAGCCATTTGCAAAATAGTCTGTATACTGTACTAAAAATTCCGTGTAGGAGGAGAGTGGTGAGAAAACACAGTACGTATGTATCTGCTTGTGCATGCATACATAAAACATTTCAGAAAACGTAAATCCTAGGGGAGCTGGGTGACTGGGGAGAGTGGTGGGAGGAATTTCACTCTTTTTTTTTCTTTGAGACATAGTCTCACTCCGTCACCCTTGGTAGAGAGCTGTGGTGTCACAGCTCACAGCAACCTCAAACTCTTGGGCTCAAGTGATCCTCTTGTCTCAGCCTCCCAAGTAGCTGGGACTAAGGACATACACCACCAAGCCTGGCTACTTTTTCTCTTTTTAGTAGAAACGGGTCTGGCTCTGGGAACTCCTGAGCTCAGGCCATCCACCCTCCTTGGCCTCCCAGAGTACAGGATTACAGGTGTGAGCCACCGTGCAGGGCCGCAGATAAATCTAAATTCCACATAAACATGGAATACTTTGAGTTTGAGTATGTCCTGTGGAGTATTTATGTATCTGACCCCTGTAAAGTCAAAGATTTTCCTGTAGTAGTCTCTATGTGTAAAGATATCAATCTCACTCTACCCCCACTCCCAACACCACTGTGCCGGCGCACCAGCCTCCCTACCCCCACTCCCACCTGTACCCCGCACTCCATACTCCCCGGCGGAGACCCCTTTGGCCTTGCTGTGTGGGTGGTAAGACACAGACCCTGCCTGCCAATCATTGGACACTTTCTGCGCAGGAGCAGAAAGAAGACGGCGCCGGTCACGTGGAGCCAGCCCAGTGGCGAGTCCAGATGGTCCTGCCACCGGCCCACCTGGCCCGGGCCGGGGGAGCCCCGTGAGACTGTTGTTTTCCTCTGCCTCCCAGGAAGAGAACTAGGAGGATACGCCTTACAGACCAGAGTGTGTCGATTCCTGGCACTCTGTGATTATTTCCTTTGTTTCCAGCTTTCAATAGTATTTGTAAATAGCAATACGTAAAAATACTCTGGCCTTGTTTAAGTCAGGCTCCCAGGAAAAAAAAGAAAGACTATGCCTTCCTCCTGAGTCTGAGTAGGAGGAATAATTCCCCTAAGGACAGTGTAAGGCAGCTGAGAATGTTGGAGGAGGGGAAATTGGGCACACCAAGGATGAGAACATCAAGGACAGCGGTGGGTCATGAATGTCCCCACCAGGAGATCCAGTCCATTTGGGGGAGCTCTCACTTTAATTTCTATTAGTTGTCCACCCTTTCTTGATAAGGCTCATTAATCCAAATGCTGCTTTCCCGGGAGCTTGCTTCTTCCAGGAGGCCTGTCTGGCCCTCCAGATTCTCTTTTAACTCGGAGTGTTTGACATCACCGTTGGCAATGAATCCTGCACTCACTCTCAACAGCTCTAGAACTGAGTTGTTTCCTATTTTTTTTCTATTGCTAGATATTTCACTTGTTTTCCAGGGGCCAGGAACATGCTTTGTATCAGTGAGCCTGAGGCGATGTTTGGCTAACGGTGCTTTTGACCTTTCAAATCACAGCAGACAGTGGTGATAATGATCACATAATCAAAGTAGGCAGTATTTATCGATAGTAGTATAGAATTACATAAGCAAATACAGAGGGTGCCCAAAGAAGGACATACATTTTAAGAAAGGAAAAAGCTGTAATCGTAATACTCAATATATACGGATAACACAAGATGAAGAATATAAGTCATGTTTGAGCACCTCTTATAATTGTAGAAGTAAATGGTGATTTGAGTATTACAATTTTAATACAGTTTTTACTTTCTTAAACTGTGCATACATGTTTTTGCAATCCTCTGTATAATCGACTTGGAGGTCTTTTTTTAGTTGCAGGTGGTTTTTAAACAATACGTGTCAATAATTTCGAGTGATTTTGGTTAAACTAATTCCTGGCATCAAATAACCTACCCATCCTCTTTCTTTTGCTTTGTGGCTCATCGTTCTTTCTTCTGTAACGAGGTGAGTTTTTTTTGCTGGGGCTGGGTTTGAACCGGCTACCTCCGGCATATGTGGCGGGCGCCCTACTCCTTTGAGCCACAGGCGCCGCCCACCGAGGTGAGTTTTTGTTTTTATAACGTGCCTCTGAAACTCAGTATAGTTTTCTCCCTTAGGCTGGGAAAGTGGAAACCTGACAGGTTTTCTTTGAAAAAAAGAAATGGATTGTTAAAATACATAATAGCTGATATGTTCTTGTCTACTTAAGGTTTCAATTTTTAAACTTTGAATCAGTCACAAAATGTTTATTTTACTATTCCCACCCCTCTACTCTATGTAAGTGGCCTATGATAAAAATACAGGTACACTTACATTGTTATTTATCCCAGCAGCATCAGCTGGGATGGTCTGTCTTGTTTTTATTTTGTTAACAGGCTGAGCAATCAGCAAGATAGTGGCTATTGAACCCAATAGGGGATATATATGAGCACTTTTGGTGATATACATTTTAACTTCTAATTCATCTTGAAACTCTTAAATGAAATTTTATGTCAGGATTTATTTTCACTGTTTCCTCTGTTCTTTTAAAACTTAGGACAGAAGGCACAGGAAAACTTTCAAGATAGTCTCAATTTATCGAACCATCAATTGTATAAGAAAGTACATAAACAGTAATTTTAGGTGGATTATTAAAAAAATCAAACTCCTTTATTTTCCAATGGTCAGTTAAAGCATTTGTAAGTTAAAATAAAGAATAGCAATTTGACATCTGTTTGTTCCTCACAACTATCAAACAGTGAATATATTTACTTTTCCCTCTTAAATTCGTCTTTGTAAAATAATTTTTTTTTAAAGAGATGATGCTCTCCCAGGCGAGAGTGCGGTGGCACCATCACAGTTCACTCCAGCCTTGAATTCCTGTGCTTGAGTGATCCTCCCACCTCAGCCACCTGTGTAGCTAGGCCTATAGAGGTGTCCCACCATACCTAGCTAATTTTTAAGTTTTTTGTAGAGAGGAGGTCTTACTATGTTGCCCAGGTTGGTTATGAAATCCTGGCCTTAAGTGATCTTCCTGCCTCAGCTTCCCAAAGCATAAATAATTTTTTTTTTTTTAATGAGACAGAGTCTCATTCAGTTGCCCTGGGCATCATAGCTCACAGTAACCTTAAACTCTTGGGCTTGAGCAGTCTTCTTGCCTTACTCTCCTGAATAGCCGAAATGACAGGCACCCACCACAACTCCTGGCTAGTTTTTTTCTATTTTTAATAGAGATGGAGTCTTGCTCTTGCTTAGACTGGTCTGGAACTCCTGAGCTGAAGGAATCCACCCACCTTGGCCTCCCACAGCACTAAGATTATAGGCTTGAGCCGTCACGCCTGGCCTGTACAGTCTTATGAAGTAATGATGCCCCTTGCCTTGAGTATCACAGACCGGGCTTCCCTGCTTTTATGGCTGTGCTGTTTCCTCTTCTTAGCTTCCCCTTGCTAGCCTGCCAGTGTGGTGTTCACGATGTGCCATTGTATTGTAACTTTTGTCTCACTAAAAGCCTGAGACTAGCTCCCAAGGCTCAGCTAATATGAAATGAGGATGATGGGCTTTGTGACATGCGTTTGCGGTACCTAGAGGCTTTGTCATTTACTTCCAGGTTCCAGGTTGAGCTCCTAATTACTGAACTTATTGGGAACACTTGAGAAGAACTAGCAAACTGCTCAGATCCTAAAACTTTCCTCCTAGCTTTTCTCATCTTCCACCTGGGCTTCAAAATTCCTTTTACAGAATTCTAAAACAGTAGTGGCTTATACATGGATGACCTTTATTCTCTTGCAGACATTGTTTTAAGCCCTTTATAGACATCAACCATTGCATCTTCACAATCATTCTCAGACTACTTTCAAATTCAGAGGAATTGGAAAGGGAGGCACAAAGAGGGTAGGTGACTTGACACAGGTACATGGCTGGTAAGTGGGGTAAGTGTCAAAGTTGGAACTCCAGCATAAGCAGCCTGACCTCAAGATCTGTATTTCTATTTGCCACAATATACAGGATTCTGCTGCTGTCATCTGAGTGTGTGGAACTTCAGTGTATAAAGGAATGTGGCTGGGTAATCAGGTTTCACTGCTGCAACCTCAGGCAGAACCATCTTCCTAATGAATTAAGTCCCTCCTAGCATTATCTGTCTTCTGATTCCTCTTGTTCCTCCAATCCAAGTACAGTCAGCATCAGTTATTAACAGTGATCAAGGTTTTTCTTTGTGCGAGGCATCTTTCTGGGCATTTTATAAATATCTCAAATCCCTATAACATTGTTGTCCCCATGTAAGGAGGAAGGCTCAAAGATGCTACGTGGTTTGTTCTAATCGCACAGTGATTGGCAGAACTCACACTTTCATTCCTCAAATACCTCAAGGACAAAAGCCTCCATCATTCTCTCCCCATGTGCCTATAGGATAGAAGCCAAATTCCTCACTGGCAGGCAAGGTGCCATGCTATCTTCCCAACCTTATCTCCCGCTGGGCTCCGGCTTGACTCCTCTGTTCCAGACTGGCATGTGTGTGCCCTCTCCCCCAACCCCGGGCTCACACCCAAAGCCCCGCCTTCCATGAGTTCTTCCCACGACTTAGAATGCCTTGTTTTCTCCTTTCTTTCTACTCAGATCCTGTGCAACTTCAGGACAGTTCAGTATTCCATCTCACACATAGTCTTCCTTCATTAGGTCCTGCAGGCCCTACCAGTCCCGTGTGTCCCTTGTCCCCACTGCACAATGCCACTGGGGCATTGATCACACACAGCTGTACACCTGGCCATCTGTTCGGGCTGGTTGACTCACAGCAGCACATTTGACATAAGGAGCTGAATTTTTTTTTTTTTTCAGTTTTGGCTGGGGTTGGGCTTGAACCCATCACCCCTGGTATATGGGGCTGGCGCCCTACTCCTTGAGCCACAGGTACCACCCCAATCTTTTTTTTTTTTTTGAGACAGGGTCTTATTATGTCACCTGTTGTAGAGTGCCGTGGCGTCACAGCTCACAGCAACCTCCAGCTCTTGGGCTTAGGCGATTCTCTTGCCTTAGCCTCCTGAGGAGCTGGGACTACAGGTGCCCACCACAATGCCCAGCTGTTTTTTTGTTGCAGTTTGGTCGGGGCCATTGAACCTGGAACCCCCAGTATATGGAGCCGACACCCTACTCACTAGGCCATAGGCACTGCCCAGATTTCTGTCTTTTTTTTTTTTGAGACAGAGCCTCAAACTGTCACCCTGGATAGACGGCTGTGGCATCACAGCTCACAGCAACCTCCAATTTCTGGGCTCAAGTGAGTCTCCTGCCTCTGCTTCCCAAGTAGCTAGGGACTACAGGTGCTGGACACAATGCCCGGCCATTTTTTGGTTGCAGCCATCATTGTTATTTGGCGGGCCCAAGCTAGATTTGAACCCGCCAGCTCAGGTGTATGTGGCTGGCGCCTTAACCCGTTGAGCCATAGGCGCCGAACCAGATTTCTGTCTTTTAATTCAAAGTTTTAAACAGTTTCATTAAGGTATAATTTATATGCCATAAAAATTCACTCGTTTTAAACATATAGATAATTTCAGTTTTACAGAGTTTTGTACTTACCATTACAAACCAATTTTAGATCATTTCATTACCCCCTGAAAAGATCTTTTATACCCACTTGCACTTACTCCCAGTTCACACCACTAGCCTCTGGTAACTGCTAATCTACTTTCTTTCTATATTGACTTGCTCTGGACATTCCATATAAGTGGAATCATACAACAGGTGGTCTTTGGAATCTGGCTTTATTTATTTATTTCAGACAGAGTCTCACTCTGTTGCCCCAGGCCAGAGTGCCGTGGCCTCATAGCTCATAGCAGCCTCAAATTTTTAGATTCAAGTGATCCTCTTGCTTTAGCCTCTCCAGTAGCTGGGACTATAGGCACCCACCAGAGCCCCTGGCTAGTTGAATCTGGCTTCTTTTACATAACATAATGTCATCCATGCTGAAGCATGTGTCAGTACTTTCTTCCTCTTATGGCAGAGTAATATGCTATTATATGGACATGCCACGTTTATTTATTTTTTTTTTTTTGTAGAGACAGAGTTTCACTTTATCACCCTCGGTAGAGTGCCCTGGCGTCACATGGCTCACAGCAACCTCCAACTCTTGGGCTTAGGCGATTCTCCTGCCTCAGCCTCCTGAGTAGCTGGACAACAGGTACCCACCACAATGCCTGGCTATTTTTCTGTTTTGCAGTTCGGCCGAGGCCGGGTTTGAACCCGCCACCTTCGGTATAGGGGGCCGGTGCCCTACTTGATGAGCCACAGGCGCTGCCCATATATGCCACCTTTATTTATTCATTTACCCATTGATGGACATTTGGATCATTTCAAGAGAATAATTCTGCTAGGAATTTTCATGCATAAGTCTTTACATGGACATATGTTTTCATTTCTTTGAGGTAGATGTCTAGGTATGGAATTACTGTGTTATATGGTTGTTTTCCAAAATGGCTGTACAATTTCACATTCCCACTAGCAATATAAGAGAGTTCTAGTTTCTCCACATCCTAGCAAACATTTGCTCTCATTTATCTTTTTGATTATAGCTATTCTAATGAGTGTGGAACAATACCTCATTATGGTTTTGTTTTGTATTTCCCCAATGACTAATGATACTGAGCACCTTTCCATGTGCTTATCAGCCATTTGAATATTTTCTTCGGTGAAATGTCTATTTGAATAATTTTTTTCCCTTTTAAAAAAATTAGAGATGGGGAGTGGTGCCTGTGGCTCATCGAGTAGGGCGCTGGCCCCATATACCAAAGGTGGCGGGTTCAAACCCAGCCTCGGCTGAACTGCAAAACAGAAAAATAGCCGGGCGTTGTGGCAGGTGCCTGTAGTCTCAGCTACTGGGGAGGCTGAGGCAAGATAATCGCCTAAGCCCAGGAGTTGGAGGTTGCTGTGAGCTGTGTGACACCACGGCACTCCACCGAAAGCAATAAAGTGAGACTCTGTCTCTACAAAAAAAAAAAAAAATTAGAGATGGGGTCTTGCTATGTCGCTCAGGTTAGTCTCAAACTCCCAGCCTCAAGTGATCATCTTACCATGGCCTCCCAAAGTGCTGGGATTACAGATATGAAACAACATGATTTGCTACCATTTTCCAATTGGACTATTTGTCCTGTTATCATTAAGTTATAAGAGTTCTTTATAATTTATCAGATATACAACTTCCAGCCTATGGCTTGTCTTTTAATTTTCCTAATGGTGTCTTTTGATGCACAAAAGTTTTTTTTTTTTGGCCGGGGCTGGGTTTGAACTCGCTATCTCTGGCATATGGGGCCAGCGCCCTACTCCTTTGAGCCACAGGTGCTGCCCGATGCACAAAAGTTTTGAAAGTCTAATTTATCATTTTTTTTCCTTTTATTGCTTGTGTGTTTGTTATCTTATTTAGGAAGTCTTTGCCTAACCCTTACAAGTTTTAGAACTGTTCCTCCTCACACTCATTAGTATGTTTGGACATATTTCTTTTCTTTCTTTTTTTTTTTTGAGGCAGAGCCTCAAGCTGTCACCCTGGATAGAGTGCTGTGGCATCATAGCTCACAACAACCTCTAAATCCTGGGCTCAAGCAAGTCTCTTGCCTCCACCTCCCAAGTAGCTGGGACTACAGGCACCCGCCACAATGCCTGGCTATTTCTTGGTTGCAGCCGTCATTGTTATTTGGCAGGCCCTGGCTGGATTAGAACCTGCCAGCACAGGTGTAGGTTGGCTGGCGCCTTAGCCCATTGAGCCACAGGTGCCGAGTCTGTTTGGACATATTCCTAAGTAAATAAATTCAGATATGCATCAGTATCTTTTTTGCTTTGGTTTCTAGAAAGTAGAGAGGAAAGAAAGGAGACAGTTGGACCAGACAACTCAAAATATCCAGCAGGGGCTCGGTGCCCATAGCACTGTGGTTACTGCACCAGCCATATAAACCTGGCCTGGGTCAGCTAAACAACAATGACAACTGCAGCAAAAAAATAGCTGGGCGTTGTGGCAGGTGCCTATAGTCCTAGCTACTTGGGAGGCTGAGGAAAGAGAATCGCTTGAGCCCAAGAGTTTGAGGTTGCTGTGAGCTGTGATGCCACGGTGAGATTGTGTCTCAAGAAAAAAAAAATCCGGCATGATTCTGTTCATTCTTCAGGCCTTCCTGTCTTCATTTTTAATCATCTCTTTTCTTGTAGCTCCTTTGTTTTGTGAAAAAATACTAAGTTATTAACTTCATCACAATATTTTACATTTCAATATCTTGGATATCTATATCCAAATCTTTTGTAAGCTTAAATCCTTCCTTCACAGATACTACTGATGGGATGCTAATAAGGAACATATATTTCCCTGTAATTTGCGTTTTGACAGCTTCCTCTTCCTACATCTATTTCATTCTCAAAAACTAGGTGTTGGGCATAATTCAGCTCCAGTCTATGTAAATATGGAAAAAGAAAATTAATAGTGGATAATAACAATTGGCATGTGTGTTTTAATGAAAGACTCAAAAGGAATTAGATACTCCTGAACAAAATAATAGTTAGCATTGAAGAGGTTACAGATTGGAATGTATGATAGCGTTCCAGCACCTGTCAAGAGTAGAGCTTCACTGGCTCTGAGGTAGGTGTAAAGCTAAAAGCTTCTTTAGGAAATACTTTTCAAACAGATAACACTAATGAGGAAAATCCAGACAAAATCTGGAAAATCTAGGCTTGGGCTTGTAAGAGGGGCCTTAGCATTAGAACTCAAAAAGAGATTAGAGGACTTCAGAGCTCAGAGCTGAAAACATTAAATTGCTGAAAGTGATGGCCACTAGACAAGAATTTTGATGAGAAGCCAAGAGAAGTGGTCATCCTCTTTTGGAGAATTAATCCCCCGAGGTTGGGGCCTAGGCTCTGGAAGGTGAACACTGATGGAAAGCAAAGCTCATTCACAGTGCATTAAACCCGGCCTGGTAGGTTTAACTTTTTTCACATGGAAAAGTCACTGTAGTGGCCCCTACAGTGTGCACGCAGTATCCTGGAAAACTAATACAACATGGAGAGAATAACTGGAAACTACTGCACATTCAGACTTACAGCAAACGACCAGCTGGTTTAGGGACAAGTGGATGTGTAAGAACAGTCAGTAGGCATTAGGGATGGATTTGTTGGGCAGGTGCAGAGAGGAGACAGACATGGCTAGGATAGTGGGTCAGGATGAGTACCCTGGGAAAAGGCTGTTAGATGATCCAGTTTTTTTTTTTTTTAAGGTATAATTACATATAGTAAAATGCACAGATTTGAAGTGTAGAATAATTTTGGGTAAATGTCTGCATTCGCCTAACCACCCCCTATCAAAAAAGAAAACAAACCTTTTAAAATCTGAGTTTCAGGTGCCTGCAATCTAAGTGAAGCTGCCTCAAAGGCAAGAAGCTGTATGCAACCAGGAGAAGAAAAAAGGCTGGAACTACAAATTTGCGTTATCTGGAGCCAGTAGACAGAAATCTTGTAAGCAAATAAACATAGGTGCAGGAAAGGATAAAAGGAAAACAAAAAGTCCCAACCTTTGACATTTTGGGCTCATTTGAGCCCCATACATTGAGGGTATTATTTGCCCGTATAAACGTAGAGGCTTGTTTTTTTCTCAGGCTTTTTTCCATGCTTAATTTTCTTAAGAAATAAATAAATCATTTTCTGAGTTGGCTGCTACCAAGATGTGTTCTATTGAACTTAGAAAATGTGCCTCTTTGGGGGGAGGAAAGCTGGAGGACCCCGCGGGGTGGTTTGCAGCGTGCACGCCTCTGTTTTTGACTTGCGGAGCTCAGCTTCCCGCTGGAACGTGCTTTGGCAGCTTGGCCTCCGCGCCTTGGAGAGCTGAGTAGGGTAACAGCATCCCCGGGCCTCGGTGCAAGTGCACTTGCAAAGATTCTGCAGCAACGCCTTGGGCGTCCTTGCAACCGGTGCAAGCTTGCACCCGGCGGGAGCGCGGTGGCCAGAGTTGGGGGCCGGTGGGCGTGGCCACCCTCCCTCGCGCCTTCTCCCGCCCTGGCAGTCCCGGGAACGTTCGGAAAAGTATCCAAAAGTTCTGCGCTGCGCGCGCGCAAAAGAAAAAAAAAAAAACTAGACACCCGCCCCCCACCACTCCAGGCGTGTTCCGACCTCGCCACTCTGGCTGCACCTCCGGCTGCAGCACACACGCCGGCTGCTTCTCCTCTTCGGGAACCTAGCCGTCGGTTGGCTTCTTCCCTTGCAGCCGTCTCCAGACGGCAGAGGCGACCAGAGAGTCCTTGCGCTTCTCCTTGGGGCACCATGCCCAACGATGAAGCATTCAGCAAGCCTTCCGCACCGTCGGAGGCTCCTCATGCCCCTGGGGCGCCGCCGCAGGGAAAGCCTGGAGGCTTCGGCAAAGCAGCTGGGGCGCTGCTGGGGGGAGCTGGAGGCTCGGGTGCTGGGGGCAGCGGCGGAGGCTCCGGCTCCGGGGCGTCGGGCCTGGGTGCTGCGAGCAAGAAGTCCCCTCGGCTGCCCAAGTGCGCGCGCTGCAGGAACCACGGCTATGCCTCGCCTCTCAAGGGCCACAAGCGCTTCTGCATGTGGCGGGACTGCCAGTGCAAGAAGTGCAACCTGATCGCTGAGAGACAGCGCGTGATGGCCGCGCAGGTGAGTGCGGGCATCCCGGAACTGGGGTTCGGGCTCCAGCTTTTCACATTAGGTCGCCCAGTCATGGCCGTCGCCACGGGGCCCGGGGTCTGGAGGGACGCGGCAGTGTGCTCGCCGACGGACGCGGCACGCTTTGGGTCGGGGGGCTCCCAGCCACGTGACGACGCCAGGCCCGCGGGGCAGGGGACGCGTCCCTGGTCGTGTCCACCAAGCATATTTAGAGCGTTCGCTGTGCTCGGGGTTCCCCACGATGTCTGATTTCACTTCCCAGCAGAGTTGCAGGGTTCGTTTGGGGGAAATCTTCGGGATCTTTATCAGAAGAAAGTTTCCGGGGTCTCTCTGCTCCGGGGTCCCGGGGATTCTTGACCCCACTTTGGGAGTATGGAGTTGCGGGGTTCGCCCCTAGGGGAGTTCCGGAGATCCCCGAGTCCGCCCTGGAGAGAGTTGGGGCGTTTTCAGTATCTGCGACCCGACTCTCCGAAGTGAAGGTTGGAGGGTTCGCTTCTAAGGGAACCAGTCCCTGGGGTTTCTGATTCTCGCTAGCCCAGCAGAGTTGCAGGGTTCGCCCTGCTGGGGGTTCCCCACGATCTCCGATCGCCCCCTCCGAGCTAAGGGGGGCGATTTCAGGATACGATTTCCTCGCGGGGTCCCCGCGAGCCCTGACTCCGCCTTCCCGCTAAGTTGCGCTTCGATTCAGAAGCGTCCTCGGTGCCCCGGCGGTCCGTCGAAGAGAAGGGGACACTTGCAGGGGCTGCGGCTTACCGGCTAACGGATCGGGAAGCTTTGTTTGTTCTGGAAAAGTCTCTGCAATGGACGCCGGCGTGGCGTGGTCTCGCTCGCGCGCTTGGCGCCCCGTTCGTATCGGTCCCCGCGGGATCGAGGCTGAGCGTCTCAGCCATTTTGAGAGCGGGGACGGTGCAGGGACGACCGCGGTGTTCGCGGGCAGTGACTTTGGAAATATTTTAAAGCGTAGTTAAGAATTTTTAACACTACGTGCAGGGGGGAAAATGTGTGTGGGGGCTGGAAGTTTTGACGGTCCTTTTTTTTTTTTTTTAAACTTCCTAAGTAGGCTAGTAATTTAGCATCTTAACGGAGCAGCTTATGTCGTTAGGATCCTAAAATGATCTTCAGAAGACAATATATGACATACGTTCTTTCCAGCTAAAAATGTTTCCTTTTTCTACGGTTATTTAAGAAGAAACCAAGGAAATGTTTGCTAACGATGCTCTACTTTTAAGAACGTGTAAATATTCTCCTTTGAATAAGACTACCGAAATAAAGATTAAATGCTTTTTATGTACATCCTGATTTTTAAAAATGTGTTTTAAACTAAAAGGCATTTTGGCTTCACAGGTTGTAAATGCAGTTTTGAAAATAGATTTATTTCCTTGGTATCTTAATAGATGTTTTAGCTTAGTGTATGGTGGATGCAAGTACTACTGGGTGTAGCATTGAAATGCATCGTGGGGAGTTTACGGAGCCAAACTGAGGGATTTGTAGATTGCACTTCTGGGTTGAAAAAGATTCTGAACCTTTAGTTATTGGCTTAAACATTCAGCGTGGATGGAAAATGTAATAAAAATATTTATTCTGTAGAGAAATCAATTTTTAATGAACTTTGTTAGTGGAGGGACTAATTTTGAGGTGGCTATTTGCTATATCAAAAACACAGGCAAGTCAAGGTGACTTTTAGAATGTGAATGTGAAACTTAAGTATTTTACCCACCCTAAGGCTGGTTCGGTGTCGGGGGAATCCTTAAAAACATATATAACAAGTTCTTTTTAGTTATTCTAAAATAATTTGAAATTGGTCTTAGGTAATGATTCTAAATTAATTTGCATTTTTAATCATTCATCACCCCTTCCTCATTTAAATAGCATTTCCTAACTAACTGTTAGAGAAAATATTTGTAAAGGTCCACTGAGTGTATGGAAAATGTACCCTGTGCATTGTGGATATAAAGGTGCATTGACATACTTCTGAGGTTTGCAGGGTTTTAAAAACTTCTGGTCAAAGTTATAGATAACTGTCTCTAAACCTCCTAGTGATAGGAAATACGAGATTGAGGCTTAATCATTTATTTTTTAGCGTAATTGATTACTTTTTCTAAGTTGAAGACTTTTGGGTTATGACTAAGAATTCCAAATGGATCAGCTTTCTATATCTGGATTACAGTTTTCCTGAAACAACATACATTTTGTATTTGTGTTTTTTATTTAACATTTAGATCTTATCTTTTGGCTTGTGTTGGGGCTTCTGTAGTACTGGACAGGAACTTTCAACTCTCATAATCAGTAGTACTGTAGTCAATTTCAAAAGAAAATCTCTCTTTTTGTTAACATGTGTGAGC
Organism: Arctocebus calabarensis; assembly: GCA_963573935.1. Classification (NCBI taxonomy): domain Eukaryota; kingdom Metazoa; phylum Chordata; class Mammalia; order Primates; family Lorisidae; genus Arctocebus; species Arctocebus calabarensis. The sequence goes on along the minus strand of CAUYON010066077.1, from coordinate 13,445 downwards.
AAAAAATACAATTTATGTTCTTTAAACCTCTTTTTTCAACCTTTAACAATGTAATTTAAAAGAAGATCAATGGAAGAGGGACCATGAGGAGTTTCTTAGGTAGGTCAGAGTCTCTCCAGCCCCCCTAGTTCTGGCTCTCCTTCCTTCCTGCCTGGAATATCACACACCTGTTCTCTGCCTTTCTCCACCCCACCTCCCTTTGCTAGCCTCTCTCTGGTCCAGGAACTTCAACACACCTTTCCTTGAAATTCCTACTCCTTTCTCCCCCTGCTTCTCTCTCCTGCTCTGGGACACATTGCTCTGCAGGTTTTCCCAAGCAACCTCTGCCTTACCTGCCCATCCTGTTCCAGATTGTTCCGCCCCTTCATCTTTGCCTGTCCAAGTTCTAATCATCCTATTCTTCAATACGCTGTTCACATACTACCTGTCACTGATTCTAACGCTTGTGTGTTCATCTCTTGTGGTGGTTAATCCCATTTTGTTGTAGTTGCATGTTGTTTTTGCTTGCCTCCTGTTTATTCTTTTATTAATTTTTTTTTTTTTAGACAGTCTCAAGCTGACGCCCTGGGTAGAGAGTGCCTTGGCATCATCATAGCTCATAGCAACCTCCAACTCTTGGGCTCAAGTGATCCTTGAGAAACAGGATCTGTTTTTAGCTCTTGCTCAGGCTGGTCTTGAACTGGTGAGCGCAAGCAATCCACCTGCTTGGCCTCCGAGAGTGCTAGGATTACAAGCATGAACCACCATGCCTGGCCCTGTTTCTCCTTTAAAACAGTAGCTTAATCTTACTGGTCCTTCTTCTTACATGTAGGTGGTCTTTTTTCTCACTCTGTTGCCTAGGCTAAAGTGCTGTGGTTAGCTTAGCTCACAGCAAACTGAAACTTTTGGGTTCAAGCCATCCTCCTGCCTCAACCTCCTGAGCACCTGGGAGTACAGGTGCTCACAACAATGCCAGGCTAATTTTTCTATTTTTAGAGTCTCATAGCTCCTGAGCTCAAGGAATTCTCCTGCCTTGGCCTCCCAGAGCCACCAAGCCTGGCTAGCGCAATGGTGTTTTACACTGGTGGAATGAGTAGTGAGTGAACCCATTCTCCTTCCTTCCTAATCTATCAATGCTGTGGCTTGTGACTTTTTGTACTTTTCAGATTGAACTCCTTTGCTTGGCTGACCGTACAAGTTTTCCTACTTTTCCCTAGCCAATCTTGTATCCGAATGCTCTACCCGCTCATTTGTTTAATAAGCGGGGCTTTTTTTTTTTTTTTTTTTATAGACAAGGTGTCAGGGTCTCCCTATGTCCTCTAGGCTGGAGTGCAGTGATTCACTGCAGCCTCAAACTCCTGGGCTCAAGTGACCCTCCTGCCTCACCTTCCTCAGTAGCTAGAACTACAGGTGCATGCCACCACACCCAGCTAATTTTTGTATTTTTTATAGAGATGGGATCTTCTTCTGTTGCACAGGCTGCTCTCAAACTCCTGGCATCGAGTGATCCTCCCATCTCAGCCTCTCAAAGCGCTTGGAATACAGGCATGAGCCACTGCACCCGGCTCTAATAAGTATTTTTTGAGCACCTATTCTGGGCCAGGTGCTCTGACTTTAAACCATTTTTCATCTTTTATTGCACATTATAGTTACCTCGGTGTCTTTAAAATGAAATTGGAGATTTTCAGACCTCACCCCCAGAACTAGTGAATCACAGTGTTGGGATGGGCAGGGCTTTCTGTGGTTTTGGCAAAGTTGTACTTGAGCTGTTCTTGAGTGCTGGAAAATGACCTGTTGTCCTGTGCTTCCAGGTGGCCCTGAGAAGGCAGCAGGCCCAAGAGGAGGAACTGGGCATCAGCCACCCTATTCCGCTGCCCAGTGCGGCCGAGCTACTTGTCAAGAGAGAGAACAATGGCAGCAACCCATGCCTGCTGTCTGAGAGCAGCAGCCCCTCACAGCCACCACCGGCCAGTACTCCCACCACTGGTGCTTCAGGTAACCTGGGGTCTGCGGGGGGTTCAGTGTGGGCCAGGCATGAGGGCTGCAGCCGCATGAGCCATGGAGAGCTTAGAGGACTTTCTTAAAGGGCTCTCCGTCTGAGGGTTGGTTTTTGGCTATTTCACAAAGCAGGTGGCCGTGAATTCTAGAGATGGAGAACAGCTTGCCTTTCCCGTTGCCTCTTAGCAAGAGTGAATCTGGACAGAGTCAGAATCACAAACTATCAGAGAGAGGTGGGGTTATTCTGAGGTTATCGGGGTCTGCCCTTCTAGTTGGGGGTCATCTTGATGGAAGCTAAAGGCCCTTGTTTTCTGCCCCATGATTGCATTTATGTACACAACCATGATTTAATAAAAAAAAAAAAAAAGAAAGACCCTTGTTTTCTAAACTGACAGTCTATTTCTCCAGCCAGGACTGCATCTGTGTGGGGAAGGTGTCTGACAAGGCCACATCTTGGGTGTCAGATTTGAGTGAGCACAGGAAGGTATCACAGGAAGGCACGGCCCTCGGCTTGGCTTCTCTCCCGTGTGCTGTCCCAGGGGTCCCCTGCGCGCTCCATCTCGCTTCACGGTCAGCGTAGCTCCTGACCTAATCCTTCTTTAGGCATGTGAAAACCAAGCTGTAGGAAGCTACAGCCCAGGCAAGTTAATGAACTAGGTGTTTGAATCTCTCCATCTGCCTCGAGAGCTCAGGGTGCTCACTGCCTTGGGTCCCCCAGTGACTTCAGGAGTCACAGGGGTCTAGGGCTGCACTGTCCCATATGGAAGCCCCTAGCCACACGTGACTATTTACATATAAGTTTATTACAATGAAGTTGAATGAAAGCATTCATTTCCTCCATTGCACCAGCCACATTTCACGTGCATGATAGCCACATACATATAGCTGAGGGCTACCCTAGTGGATAATGCATCTCTGCCTGTCAGAAAGATTCATTTGACAACAGGAGCTCTAGAACATCCACCAAAGGAAGGCCTGCTGTGGAATTCTGCTGTTTCCCGAGATTAAGTACACATCTTTTGAGCTAAGCTCCAGGAAATACAGTCTTGCTGTGTGGTGCCTCCTTGACTAAACTTTTAGGAATTACTGTTTCCTGGGTTTCACCACGGGGCTGACTTTATTCATCTGCATGTCATTAACTAGTTGTGCCACTTTGAACGTGTTGCTTAAGCTCTCTGGGCCTTTTGTTTCCTCTGCTCACAAATAAGCTGGAGAGGGTTCCTGAGGGTCTTGAAGGCCCGATGAATCTTGGGCATCACCAAGAATGAAGGTAAACAGGCGCCAAGGAAAGCAGGTAGGTGTGTCTGTGTGTGTTACTGGAGCTATAGAGTCAATAATTAACAAAAGAACAGGCGCTCTTTTCTCTTTTTTGGGATTAGTTGCTGATAGTGTTCACTTGGAGCAGTTTCATGTACTTTGCTTTTCATAGGAAGGAAGAAGTATATGTATGAGAAACAGGATCTTTACACTTCGGGATTTTAAGATGTGTCCAAGACTTTTTTTTTTTTTTTTGAGACAGAGCCTGAAGCTGTCACCCTGGATAGAGTGCAATGGCATCACGGCTCACAGCAACCTCCAATTCCTGGGCTCAAGCGAGTCTCTTGCTTCCGCCACCCAAGTAGCTGGGGCTACAGGCCCCGGCCACAGTGCTGGGCCATTTTTTTGGTTGCAGCCATCGTCGTTGTTTGGTGGGCCCGGGCTGGATTCCAACCCGCCAGCTCAGATGTACATGGCTGGCGCCTTAGCCCGTTGAGCCACAGGCGCTGAGCCAGATGTGTCCAAGACTTAATGACTAAATGATAATAGGTGAATTGAGGTATAGGGCTGTGATAAGAACTGGGGGTGTGTCGTCATGTGAGTGAAGCTCCCAGTGTTAGCTTTTACATAGGGGAATGGCTCATTTGATTTTTTCACATATGTCTAACGAGGTAGGAATTATTTTCCCCATGTACAGGTAAGGAAACCAAGGCTTAGTAAGTGGTCAAGAAACTGCCACAGAAAAAAGCTATGCTGAGTTGGGCTTCACTCCAGGCCTGTCAGTTCCATTCTGCTTGCCTGGGAGGAGAGGCTGGGTGACCAGTTGCCATGTTTCCTTGAAGAATGGACAGTTTTCATAGTTTAGAGCCTGTGGCCTCAGGAGGATTTACGGGCTAACAGGCAAATAAAAATAATGTTGGGGCGGAAGTCTCTGCCATTCTATCTTGGTTGAGAAGGCTGCAGTCACTGGTTTTCCGGGGAGGTACACAGAGAAAGGCCAGGAGGGGTCAGTGCCAGTGCTGGATACTGTGAAGGGCACCAGGAGCAGACTCAGGGTCTTGCCTGGGCATCCTGCAGTTCACTTTCTGTGGTATCTCATCAGAGCCTGATGGTACGCCCGAAGGTAGTGCAGCTTTAGAGGAGGATTTCAGGCTGCTCAGAGTTCAGAACAGCAGAGAAGTTCTCCCAGGGGATTGCAGAGTGGCCAAAGTGTTGATAGGGAATGTTACAAAAGAGAAGCAGCAGAGGAGCAAGACAGAGGGTTCAGGGTCAAGGAGGATAAAACCAGGTTCCCTTTTTTGCCTCTGGAGCCATTGGGGACATTCTGGAGTCCTGAACCAGTCTTCAGAGACAAGGGGAATATTGAAGCCAAGAGTTGTGTCCTGTGCTCATTTACTCAGAATGGGCGGGGAGGTGCCCCTCTGGGAAGCTTCGCCTTCCAAAGGAAACGGGCTCTGCCCCAGCCAGGGAGCTGATCCTCACGTGCAGGGGACTTCTGCTGAACCTCCTAAGGGGGGGATTGATGCCTTCCCTGCTGAGGCAGTCAGCAAGAGGGAGATAGAAATACCAGTAGAGTTGAATGATAGAAAGGCAGAGAGAAAGAGGGAGGGAGGGAGCGTGGAGGAGAGAGACAAAACCAGAAACAGACTTCCCAAAGGGTCCTGAAGCTTTTATGCCACATATGGAGCCCGACTCCAGATAGCCTGCTACTAACAAATACATAATTTGGATTTATTTAAAATGACACTAGTAACTTTATTCAGGTAAGTGGTAAATATTTATAGTAGAGTACAAATATTCAATGAATGATAATTGGTCTTCCAACCCCAATCTATAATTCTCATTATTCTGGGTTTACTAGATGCAGGTACAGGGTTGTGTGTCTCTTTATCTTTCTGATGTGGGTCTACATATATGTATATATGTGATAGTCACATTTAATATAAAGGAAGTATATTACTCCTATTCATGTAATCAGCTTTCTTTTTTTCCCACTTACTACAGCTTGGAATTTTTCGTAGCCTAGAATTCCATTCTGTAGATATGGAAGGCCAAGATTTGAAATTACTGTGAGAGGTGAAAGTCGTAGGAGTAGCCATGTAACGTGAGACCTGCCAACCTAGGCTCACCTGGGGGCAAGTCGCTGGCCTTTTCCTTTCTAATCTTTCCTAACACCTGATGTGTAGTGTCTACTTGACCAGAAGGTTGGTGAAATTTAGTGAATTTTTGTGTCCTTGACGTTTCTTAGCTATCTCCTTCTGGCTCCTAAAAGTGCCAAAAATGAGACAGAGAAATGCTCAAGAATTATTGCTGAGATTATGGGCCAAATTGTGAGGACGCTTAGAAGGAAATTGGATTTACCAAATTGTTTATTTCATTGATTGAGAAGTTAACCCCTCTGAGTAGGATAATGTAAGTTCAAAGAGAGTATATATAATCCTTAGCCAAAGATGGATTAAAATGGACCAAAAGATTGAATAATAGTCCTCAAATAATGGATATAAAAGATTTTTCTTATTTTTTTCTGTGGTGTGGGTATTACTGCAGAAAGAAACAGCTATTTGAAGAAAACTGTTCATTGATATCTATGGTACTAGTGGGATCAGATGTTAGCAAGTACACCATTGATTAGTAAACATTCTTTCTGGCTGTTTTTAGGGACGCCGAAAAAAGGTGAGTGTTTTGACTGTAAATGTGACAAATTTTTAACAATTTAAGCACCTTTCTTTCTTTTCTTTCTTCTTTTTTGAGACAGGGAAGTGCTGTCCTCCAGACTGGAGTGTGGTGACAGTATCATAGCTCACTGTAGCCTCCAACTTGGGGGCTCAGTTCTTCTGCCACCACACACACCTGGCTATGTTTTTTTTTCCTTTTTTTTTTTGAGACAGCCTTAAACGGTCGGTCGCCCTGGGTAGAGTGCTGTGGCATCACAACTTACAGCAACCTCCAACTCAAGCGATTCTCCTGTCTCTGGGCTCAGGTGATTCTCCTGCCTCTGCCTCCCAAGTAGCTGGGACTATAGGCGCCTGCCACAATGCCCGGCTATTTTTTGGTTGCAGCCATCATTGTTATATTGGAGTTGAACCTGCCTTGTCAGGTGTATGTGGCTGGTGCCTTAGCAGCATGAGCCACAGGCGCTGAGCCCTTTTTGTTTTTTTGAGACAGAGTCTCACTTTATTGCCCTTGGTAGAGTGCCTTGGTGTCACACAGCTCACAGCAATCTCCAACTCCTGGGCTTAGGTGATTCTCTTGCATCAGCCTCCCGAGTAGCTGGGACCACAGGCGCCCGCCACAACGCCCGGCTATTTTTTGTTTTTGAATTTTGGCTGGGGCTGGGCTTGAACTTGCCACCCTTGGTATATGGGGCCAGTGCCCTACTGGATGAGCCACAGGCGCTGCCCCATTTTTTTTTTTTGATAGATAATGAGGTCTTACTATTGCTCAGGTTGGTTTCAAACCTCTAACCTCCAGCAATCCTTCTGCTTTGACCTCCCAAAGTGCTGGTATTAATAGACATGAGCCACAGGGCCTAGCTTCATTTTAAAAAATTTTTACCATAAATTGTACTTTTTTATTAAAAAAATTATTATCTGACTTTGAAAAATCTCAAGGCATTCTTTTCCTTTGTAAATTTGGGCTCCTTTTGTAGTATTTTCTTCTTTTCCTCTTTCAGCCTCCATGGGGCCTGTGAGAAGGCTGTTTCACCAGCACGTGTGCTGGGTCTGCATCGTCCTTTGCCTCTCCTTCCCTGTGCAGTGTCAGATGAAGGCCTGCGTTGTAGATAACTGGGTTCTGCATGTGTGTCCTTTGTAAGGACCTGAATGTTATCTCTTTTGGGGCCCTCCCTTCTGGAGCACCCTGGACTTCCACACACACGTTCACCTCCCCCGGATCAAACCACCTCCTGCCTTCTCCTTGGGCCTCTCCCGGCAGCGCCAGTCTCTCGTGTGGCCCATGGCCCGGTCTCGGTGCCTCTCCCCTCATGGAAGGGTGAGTCAGTTCTGTGCCAAATACTGGAGGGGCCCCTTCCTCACGCCTGATCTGCAGCAGTATTTCCACTTGGAGGGCATGCAGGGAAAGAGCACATGCCAGCAGGGAAGCTCGCTGGGTGTCTGAGAGTTTAAATGCTTTACAGACAGTCTCTCGAAATTGGAGTAATGTCCCTATTCAGTTTTTACAAGTAAGTGGTAGGGCTGACGAGTGAACAATCAAAGATAATGAGTTATTTAAATTGAAAAGAATATTAGGGCTGTTTTAGGTTTATAGCAAAATAGAGTGGAAGGTACAGTGACTTCCCATAAATTGCCTCCCCCTTTATCAATGTGCCCCTCCAGAGGGGTGCATGGATTAGAATTGATGAACCTACTACACTGACGTACTGTTATCACCCAGAGTCCTTAGTGTCATAGCATACGGTAGAGGTCACTCTTGTGTGAGTGTGGACCATCATGTACTCACCATGATGGTATCATACAGAGTATTTCCACTGCCTTAGAAATCCTCTGTGGGCTTATTTAAATTTAAAATAACATCTCAGTTTTTATCTTTTTTTACATTGTAAGGAAGGAATCACAGTGTTGTAGAGTACATTTTTGAAAGATTCTGGCCACTCTAATGAGCTTCAGTTGATTTTAGACCAAGCTTTCAATTGCACGGAGAATAGGAAATGATACTAGGTTTTAAAAAGACTTCAAATAAAAGCATTCCCAAATTTTACTTTCAGAGTCAAAGAAACTTGGAAGATTTCCAATGAAACAAAACTTAGACCAAACCAATAGTAGGAGGGCTTAAATGCAAAATACTCCACATTGGCTTGGTGCCCGTAGTTAGGGCGGTGGCCACATACACCAAGGCAGGCAGGTTCAAACCTGGCCCCGGGTCTGCTAAACAACAATGATGATTGCAACAAAAAAATAGCCAGGTATTGTGGCAGGCACCTTTAGTCCCAGCTACTTAGGAGGCTGAGGCAAGAGAATCGCTTAAGCCTGAGAGTTTGAGGATGCTGTGAGCTGTGATGCCATGCACTCTACTGAGGATGACATAGTGACACACTTAAAAAAAAAAAAAAAAGAAACTTCAGATTAATAGGACTGATTTTTATTTTTTTTTATATAGTGTCTTGCTGTTGCCTAGATTGGTTTCCAACTCCTAGCCTTAAGTGACACTCACATTTCTCCCACATTGGCCTCCCAAAGTGCCAGGATTATAGGCATGTGTCACTGTGCTGGGCCTGGGACTAATTATTTTCATAGCCTATTGTTTTAAATAGTGTCTTGGTATTTTTTTATTACAAGGGCAGTCTTTGCTTACATGTCAAATATAGCAGTTTAATTGGCCTGATAGAAATTCTTCGTGGACAGTATTTTAGTAAAGCAATCATAGCTACAGAGTACATGGGAAAGTAACCTACTTGGTCTACTTTTGACTAAAAAGGAAATGTAGAAAATATCTACAGCCATAAAAAAATGTAAATATGGGGTTTAAAAAGCCAATGGCATATATAAAACACTGAAAAAACATTCAATTGGTTTACACCTGTGTCTCCCTAGTGAAAATATAATCTCTAGGACAAGGTTTGTATTTCATTCATCTGTGTACAGTGTACCTGCTTTACAGTTTTTACAGTTGAGGATCAATACATCTTTGCTAGATAAATGAATGGATGATGGTTACATTTGAAGTTGTTTTTACAACACTTAGAGAAGTGATCGTGAACCCCACCTTGCCTCAGACATTAGACAGCAAGAGAGTAAAATAATTCATGTTCTATTTTTTTTTTTTTGGTAGAGACAGAGTCTCACTCTATCGCCCTTGGTAAAGTGCTGTGGAGTCACAGCTCACAGCAACCTCCAACTCCTGGGCTTAGGCGATTCTCTTGCCTCAGCCTCCCGAGTAGCTGGGACTACAGGCACCCACCATAATGCTCGGCTATTTTTCGTTGCAGTTTGGCCAGGGCCAGGTTTGAACCCGCCACCCTCGGTATATGGAGCCAGCAAGCCACAGGCTGAGCTACTTGCTGAGCCACAGGCACTGCCCAATAATTCATGTTCTATTTGCATTTTTGTTTCACAAAAATTAAAAAAAATTATTAGTTTTATTTAAAAAATTATCTGAATTTTTAAGATAGTTAAAAATTCAAGTATAATTTCTTAACAGCTTAAGATGTAATTCACATACCATATAATTAATTTGTTTAGAGTATACAATTCGGTGTCTGTTAGTAAATTCACAGGATTGTGGAACAATCACTAGAAATCTGGATTTGGAACATTTTTATCGCCTAAAAGAAACCTTGTATCCATAAGCAGTCACTCCCCCTCTGCTCCCCACCTCAGCCCTAGGTAACCACTGCATATATTTTCTTTCATATGACTTGAGTGATCAGGTGTGTGACCTTTTGTGTCTTGCTTCTATAACTTAGCCTGTTGCTTACAAGGTTCATCCGTGTTGTAGCATGCATTTTTAGGTGTTATTAGTCCTTTTTATTACTAAATATTCCATTATATAGATGTATCATATTTTGTTTTTCTTTTCATAAGCTGATGAATATGTGAGGGCTTTATACCTTTTGGCCATTATGAGTAATGCTGCTATGAACATTTGTGTGTAAGTTTTTATATGAATGTATGTTTCTTTCTTTCGGTTATACCAAGGAGTAGAATTGCTGAGTCTCACTTTGGTCTCCCTGGATAGAGTCCCGTGGAGTCATAGCTCACAGTAAGCTCAAACTTTTGGGTTCAAGCAATTCCCTTGTCTCAACCTCCTGATTAGCTGGGACTACAGGCGCCCACTATTTTTTAGAGACAAGATCTTGCACTTGCTTAGTCTGGTCTCAATCTGCGAGCTCAGGCAATCCACCCGCCTTGGCCTCCAGGGTGTTAGGATTACAGGTATGAGCCACTGTACCCAGCTAAAACTTGGTGTTTTAGAGGAATTGCCAGACTGTTTTCCAAAGAGACTGCACTATTTTTATTTATTTTTAACTTTTATGAGACAGATTCTCACTCTTTTGCCCAGATTAGAGTGCCACGGTGTCAGCTTAGTGCGCAGCAACCTCTAGCAATCTTCTTACCTCGGCTCTTAAGTAGCTGGGACTACAGGTCCCTGCCTCGCACTGGCTAATTTTCTACTTTTAGTAGAATTGGAGTCTTTTTGAGACAGAATCTCACTTTGTCACCCTTGTTAGAGTGCTGTGTCATGATAGCTCACAGCAACCTCAGACTCTTGGGCTCAAGTGATCCTCTTACCTGAGCCGCTTGAGTAGCTGGGACTGTAGGCGCCTGCCACAGTGCCTGGGTATTTTTAGAGACGGGTCTCACTGTAGCTCAGTCTGTTCTTGAACTCCTGATCTCGGGGGATACACCTGCCTCGGCATCCCAGAGTGCTGGGATTACAGCTGTGAGTCATCTAGAGATGAGGTTTTGTTGGTCTTGAAGGCCTGAGCTCAAGTGATCCTCCTACTTCAGCCTCCCAGAGTGCTAGGATTATAGGTGTGGGCCATGCACCTGGCCAGAGGCTGCACTATTTTAATTCTCATCAATAGTAAATGAGGATTCCAGAAAATTCAAACAGGTTTTCTAAAATGAAGAAATAACAATGGCTTCATCCTGTTAAAACATACATAGTATGAGTCTCAATAATGAGAAGTTTAGATGGTGAAGGATTATCCAGGTTTGTGTTTTTATTGTTACTAGAAATGATTTCATACATATAGCTTTTTAAAAAAGTCTCTTCTTTTACCTCATTACCACGTGTAGTTTGTAGTGAAAGGAACAGTGTTTGCAGAGGTAAAGCAATTCACGAGGGACCTGGGCCTGGGCTTTCTTGGTTGTAGCTGTCCCGCTGGCTGATAGAAATATTGATTATCTTTAGGGAGGGCTAAACCACTTCTCAGACCTCAGATGACATGCATTACCTGAGAATGAGGGAGCCAGAGTTCCGTTGTCCTACAGAGTTTTTATCCATGAATTTCTAAAATTGGAACACCACCATAATGCCTCTGGAGAGTGAGTGAAAACCTGAGAGTGAGGGCAGTTCACAAAGACGCCCAGAATCTACTGCCAAAAGCTGGTTGTAGCATTATTGGAGAACTTTTATAAATGGTGACACCGAGGATTGTCCTTGTGTGGTACAGCCTTGCATCTGCCACTGTAGGACACTTAGGGACTGTCACAAAGCTCATCTGTGTCTCATTTTCATTTGCCCGCTCATCAGCGTGCCCCTGGAGTGCTTGGCCGATGTATTCCTGGTTGTCTGGTGGCTTGAGGATCCTGTCCTGATCCACCCCTCAGCTAGTTGTTGGGTCTAGTGGATGCCTTTCTGCCCTATCTGTTGTTTTATTCACTAACTTTTTAAAATGTTCTTTTATTGTGATAAAAAATTCGTAAGTTAAAATTTGCCAATTTTTTTTTTTTGAGACAGAGTCTCACTTTATCGCCCTCAGTAGAGTGCCATGGTATCACCACTGCTCCCAGCAACCTCCAACTCCTGGGCTTAGGCGATTCTCTTGCCTCAGCCTCCCGAGTAGCTGGGACTACAGGCCCCTGCCTCAACGCCTGGCTATTTTTCTGTTTTGCAGTTCAGCCGAGGCTGGTTTGAACCCACCACCTTCGGTATATGGGGCTAGTGCCCTGCTCGATGAGCCACAAGTGCTGCCCCAAACTTAGCACTTTTTTAACGTGCAGTTTAGCAGCATTAATGTGCATTCATATTGTTGTGTAACCATCATTACCATTCATCTCCAGAACTTTCCAAGTAAACCCTATACCCACTAAATGGTAACTCCTCATTTGCCTCTCTTATCACCTCATTTTGGCTGAGGACAGTCTCTTTTGCCAGCTTTAGCTGCTCTCTCTCTGGTTCTTGACTTGTCAGAGTTTCTTTTTCAGTCATCGTAGTCATGGCAACTCTGAAAGTGCATATCTACATTTCCGTCTCAGCCTGAAGGTGTCTTTTCACCTGATTTAAAAATAATTAATTCCAGCTATGATTTAATAAAAAAATAATTCAAGGTGAGTCCCCTGTGAAAATTCACATAAATATTGATCCCTCTTGCTGATAGAGATTACATTTCAAGCCAAGCTTACTCTAGTCTCTCATGTCTGTAGACAGACTTCACAATTGCTAATCTGGGTTTTATTGTACCTGATACCAGTGAACACACTTTCCAGAAAAAAGGCACAAGAAACTATTAAAGTAGATTATAAATAACTGGCTTGTTGTCAAGAAATACTGATTCATTATTACAGTAATGGCAGATTTTCTGGAGTTTATTGGCAATAAGAGTTCTGCTTCAGCCATCCGGTGTCAGTTCGGCTCAGTGTATATCAGTAGATGACTTTCAGTATTGATTTCAGCTTTTACAGCAATACTTACTTTTGCAGCACTCCTTAACTCTGCTCCCGAGGTTTTAAGGTTTATCTAAAACACATAGAATATGTATTAGTTCAGTGAAGCAGATAGGATTCATCAAAGACAAATATATGTTTACTGAACTGAATTGAATTCACCTCTGCAGGTGAGTCTGCTGTCTAAGCAAGAAGCTCCCCCCTTCCTTCTTCCCTTTTTTCTATTTTATTTATTCATTCATTCAACAAATATTCATTGTGTGCTTGCATTGGGCCAGATCCTATTCTAGGTATGGAATATACAGCAGGGCATAAAACATCTGTCTCTCATGGATCTTATATTTCCAGGATGGTGGAGATAGTTTATAAATAAGTACATCAATAAATAAAATATATCCAGAATGTGGTGTTATGAAGAAAAACACAGTGATGTGACAGATCCAAGGGGACAGTGGCTGAAATAGGATGGTCAAAGAAGGAAGGCTCTAAGGAGATTAAATTGGAGGTAGTCTAGAATGAAAAGGAGCTATTTCGGTAAGACTTTGGGGGAAAAGCATTCCAGGCAGGAAGAGCAGCAGGGTAAGGCCACTGAAAACAGGCAGGTGGCAGGGGTGCTGGAGTGCTGCCAGCACAGGGTGACATGAGTGGGGCTGCGTCTCCAGGGCTGTGTAGACCATGGAAAGAGTTGGGGTTTTTTTTTTTTTTTTATTTTATTTTATTTTTTTTTTTTTTGTGGAGACAGAGTCTCACTCTATCGCACTCGGTGGAGTGCTGTGGAGTCACAGCTCACAGCAACCTCCAGCTCTTGGGCTCAAGCGATTCTCTTGCCTCAGCCTCCCAAGTAGCTGGGACCACAGGCGCCCG
>CAUYON010066075.1:0-38492 GCA_963573935.1 Arctocebus calabarensis | reverse complement strand
ACTTTATTGCCCTGGGTAGAGTGCCGTGGCGTCACACTGCTCACAGCAACCTCCAGCTCTTGGGCTTAAGCGATTCTCTTGCCTCAGCCTCCCTAGTAGCTGGGACTACAGGCGCCCGCCACAGCGCCCGGCTATTTTTTTTGCTTTGCAGTTCGGCCGAGGCCGGGCTTGAACCCGCCACCTTCGGTATATGGGGCCGGCACCCTAGTCGCTGAGCCACAGGAGCCGCCCTCTTCTAATAGTTTTATAATTTCAAGTCGTATCTCTAATCCATTTGAGTTGAGTTTTGTGTGTGAAATGCAATCAGGGTCTCATTTAACTTTGCTGGGTATCTGTACAGAAAAAAAAATCTAGTTTTCCCACAATTATTTATTGAAAATACATACTTTCATTTAACTATTGTGTGTTCTTGGCATCTTTGTCAAAATTCAGTCAATCTTAAATGTGTAATTTATTTCTGGACTCTCTATTCTCTTTCCTTGATCTATTTGTCTATCTTTATGTCAGTACCATACTGTTTTTGTTTTATAGTATTGTAGTTGGTTTTAGAGTCAAGTAGTGTGATGTCTACAGTATTATTCTCTTTGTTCAACATAGCTTAAGGATTGGGAGCTATTTTGTTGTTCCATATGAATTTTAAGATCACTTCATCTATTTCTGTGAAAATATCATTAAAATTTTGATAAGGGTTGCATTGAATCTGTAGGTTACCTTGGTAAATATGGCAATTTTAATAATATCTATTCTTCCAATTTATTGTTTACTCGTTATATGTGTTTGCTAATTTTTTCCTAGGAGGAATCTATCCTCAGATTTTCTATTACTACTTGGAAAACAATTTTATATCTTCATCATCAAACCCATACTAATGAACCAATGGTATTAAATTTGACATACTTAGTTTCTTCTCACTGTTTGCCAGCATCCTGGTCACTTGTAGTAATGGTAGATCACAACTCCATCCAGACACTACTTACCATTTTGGGAAATAAAAATGTTCAAAAATAGTTAAGGCTTTATCTTCTCAGTTTTGCTAATTCCTCACATTTCATCAGAAACTGCTCAACAACTGAGGCTCAGTTTCAATACTTCCCAGTCTCTGAAGACTATCTTCAAGTTCCCACAATGTATGTTGTAGTACTTCAAAACAATCAGTGGTTTTTATCTTCACTGAGATTCCAAAATCCAATATCTTCATCAATTCTTCATTGTTTGCCAACACACTAATGACCTCACCTCCTTCCTTAATATGTACCTTTTCATTGGAATGTATTTATAGTCTCATGAGTATTGACTCATTGCACTTTAAGGGAATGGGTTCTCAATTTCCCAATACAAATGTTCTTTCATTTTAGTATTTCTTTCTCAAGGAACGGATTTAAAATTATCTTTTCTCTGGGTACAGGTGAAACCTACTAAATGCAGAATACAAATGCTTTCATACAATAAACGAGAAAATCCCATGGGAAAAAATTATTTATTCTCTCATCAAATTCCTAATGTAGCTATCCAATCCTACTCCTTATGTTTAGCTTAACTTTATATTTTCTTGCATAAAATTCTACGACAACACTATCCAATTCCTTTGTCTGTATCTTTGCTGCAGTATAAAAAAAAGACCTCATTCTAACTCCTCCACTTAATGCTCTTGATCACAGTATCTATTATTATCCCCAACTATTTGCCTTTGCATATAGCTTCTTATCATATTAAAAATCATTTTCCCTTTCTTATTAAATTGTTCTCATCAGCATAAAAAAGTATTCTAAGGCCTGAAGTTATTAACCTTTTGAACTGTGGTGTTTTTGATAGTCTACAATTGCCCATGGGTCTCTTCTGGGAAAAAAAAAATATTGCATTAAATGAAAAGATGGGATAACAGGGAAAACCAATCATACAGAAATAAAAGTACTGAATAAGCAAGTGGAGAAAGCAAAGATGAAATCTGCTTAGCTACTATACATTTACAGATGGAAAGATACAGAAATAATGTATTCCCTATCCCTGTCCACTGAGACAATCTAGAAACTGTGATTTCCTCATACCAATTAACACAACCCAAACTCATATTTTGGTTTCTAAACAACACCCACCAAAAAAAGGAATCAGGGATTCTTAAGGAAATAGTTTATTTTAGGCTACAGCAGAAAAATATGAGTGTGAGGCATAGTATAATGCCAGAAAAACATTTGACAAACCCAAATTGAGAAACACTATGCAAAGTATCTAATCATTAGTACTACACTAAATATCAATAATGAAAATCTCTGAAAGACTGAAAAACTGTTACAGCACAGAGGGTGCCAGAAAAACAGGACGACTGATGCAGCCTTTACTGAGATCATAGAACAGAAAAAGAACATTGCTGTAAAACTTGAAACCAGTATTCATGTCAAGACTTGAATCAATGGTAATGTACTAATGTTTTGTCATCGTTTTTGTGGTTTCTTTTTATTTTGAAAAATATATATATAGTGACAATATAAAATGTTTGCATTAAGGGGAACTGGTTGAGAGAATCATTTTCACAAATTTCTATAAATGCAAAATTCCAGTTGAGTCTTGAACAACACAGGTTTGAACCATGTAGGTCCCATTATACACCATTTTTTTTTTCAATAAACATGTTGGAAAATCTTATGGCAGTTTGCAACAATTTGAAAAATTTGCAGATGAACTGCATAGCCTAGAAATATTAATTAAGAAAAATTTAGGGATGTCAGAAATGAATACAATACCATTGTATTCATTAAGTACCATTAACATACAAAATCTATCATTAGAAGTTAAACTTTATCAAAACTTACAAACATGAACACTTACGTGCCAATGCAGGTGAGGGAAATATAAAGATGTAGTATGAAACTGTTAATACATAAAATCAACTGTGGAACTTAAGTACTACAGTAATAATTTAGTAGTACAGTAGTTTCAGCTACCCCATTTTGCTATTGTAGTGAGCTCAAACGCTGGCAGTATCCAGTTACAATTCTGTGTGATGCAAAATCTATCTGCAAGCATTTTGTCTCTCTAGTAAACTGGATATCACAGTAAAAAGTGATCTCTCCTGAGTCTTGTGTATTTTTCATTGTATTTAGGGCAGTAACACCATGGGGCCCATACTAAGTGCCTCTCGTGATACTGAACGTGCTGCTCCCAAGAACCAAAAGGAAAATGTTGAATTGCTCAATGTGGGCTATAGATTGAAGCCTGCAGCTGCTGTTGCCCCCTATTTCAGACACACAATTCATCTTGTAAACACATGAGGCAAACTTACAGTATTGATCTATACAATACAGTTCTGTAAATATATTTTCTTTTCCCTTATGACTCTCTTAATAACATTTTCTTTTCCCTAGCTTACTTTATTGTAAGACTACAGCATGAAATAGACATAAATACAAAGTACTTGTTAATTAACTGTTTTTGTTATCTGTAAAGTTTTTGGTCAACAGTAGGCTCTTATAAGTTAAGCTTGAGGTGAGTCAAAAATTGTAAGTGGGTTTTTGACCATACGAGGAGTTACTTTTCCTAACCCCCTGCATTGTTCAAAGGTTAAGTGCATTCAAAACTAAAACATTATTAAAAATTATTTTTAAAGCAACAAAGTTTTGATGAAGTAACTCACATGTCTATTAAATAACAAAAATTAGCAGCATGAATCATAAATTATGATTTGTAATGAGTAATAATATCTAGAATGTCTATGACATTTGAAAATGTGATTTTGTAGCTGATGAAATAATAATGTTTTAATTGATTTTCTTCTCTACATTAATACCATATTTTGTTATGTATAATGCATAATTTTTGCCCAAATTATTGAGGGAAAAATATGGATGCACATTTTGCATCCTCATGGGATCACTACATCCTCCTACTTGGGCACACTGGCACCAGCGTGTCACAGTCTGGGAGCATTTGGATGTAGTGAGAGTGGGTCAGAGCTCCCTCTGCCAAGCATAGCCATCAAGAGAGGGAGTTGGGGTGGCACTGGCCATGTCCATGTGGGGCAAGGGCTGAGGGCCGAGGCCTACCTGCAAGAGGTGACAGGACCCCTGAGCAGGCCCCAGGGACCCACTTAGCTACCTATAGGTCAGGCGGCCTCAGAAGTTCCCACCCCACCAGACAAATGTGTGGCTTCCAATATGGTAGGGAGGGAAGAGCTCCTGGGACAAAAGAAAAGGGCAGCCTTCACAGAGCAGGTGGCTGTGGGAGGGCAGTGCAATCTACGCATTTACCAGAGGAGTGTTAACCCCCCATACACACACACATATATACTTTCTGGCCTAGAGCCAGCCACTTTCTCAAGGGGCATTTTCCTGAAAGTTTGGGCTAAAAATATGAGTGTGCATTATACACAGGAGCACATTTTACCAGCCAAAATATGGTAATTGACAAAAAGTTTAATTCAAAGTTAGTGAAAATAAGTACACACACTTTTCTTCATTCAATTACATAAACGTTGTGAATTGCATTCATGACCCTCATGTTAACAATTCCACATAAATATTTTCTGACTTTAAAAGTAAAGCACTGTCTCTAATTCCAGGTATACTTTATTTCTCACTTTCTTATTTCATCAAAATTACATAAAAGAAATATTTACTCTGAGTCTGCAACTCAACTACAATTGGAAATTCAAATTCTGATTATTCTGGAAATTGTTCTTGTTAAGAATGGCAGCACACTTCATATGCCAAAATTACTGGTCATTTCTCTGTCCTCGTCTAATTCAAATTATCATCATTTTACCTAATTTACCATTGTGCTCTTGAGATATTTTCCTGTTAAAAGTTCTCTGATACAGTCTCGGTGCCTGTTATTCTGTGGCTAGTGTGCTAGCCACATACACTAGAGCAGGTGGGTTCAAACCCAGCTGAGGCCTGCCAGACAATAATTACCACTATAACAAAAAAATAAAATAAAATAACTGGGCGTTGTGGCGGGGGCCTATAGTCCCAGTTACTTGGGAGGCTAAGGCAAGGGAATCCCTTAAAGCCCAAGAGTTTGAAGTGGCTGTGAGCTGTGACACCACAGCATTCTACTGAGGGTGACATAGTGAGACTCTGTCTCAAAAAAAAAACAAAAACAAACAACACCCCTTTTCTGATAATATCCCACTTTTTAGATCTCCTTTCAGTGCACACACACAGATGGATCGCTCTCAAGTTATTAGTTCTGAAAAATCCAATTTCAAATCAGAAGTTTAGTATATTGTATCTCAAACAAGAAGCAATACAATTAACCAAAGTATGCACTTAAGCTATCAATGAAGTTCTGCCATCTTAATGATAGCTTATTTATGCCAGTAGCAAAGAAGACTGGAGAGTTCCTGTATTTGTGTGACATGTGATCGAGCAATGTCTTACAATAAGATTGACCTGTCTCTATTGACCAGTGTTGGCTGTGTAAGCACAAGCATTCTCATTATTTTGTTCAATTGATTGCAGTGGACATCTCGTGTAATCTATTGACCAGTTTTCATGAAGTTGTAGTGGACAATATCAGTATTGGAACACCAAAAAGACAACTTTTGTTTCATTTTAAAGAATATTCAGTTGTGGACTGTGTTTCAGCACCTCATCTTTATCTAGCCATTGTTCCTGTGATTGTCAAAAAGCATCAATTTTTCATCACACATGACAATGCATTGTAAAAATAATTTGACAGCAAAGAAAAGCAAGCTACTGACTAATTGATTTTCCTTGTGAAACTCATTTAACTCATGGGCAACCCATCTATCCAAATGTTTTATCTTGCTGATTTGTTTCAAATGGTCCAATATTGTTAGAATAGTAATGTCAAACTTTGCTGCTAATTCACATGTAGATTGAGATGGATTTGCTTCCACTGTAGCTTTCAGGTCATCCTTATCCACCTTGGTCTCAGGTCACCCTGTGGCCCTCATTTTCAAGATGAAAATCACTACAAGAGAAGTTCTCAGTCTATTGAAAGACTGTGTGCTCATTAGCCACATCTTTCCCAAACCCTTTATGATATTGTAAGCTGTCTGTGCTTCATTGGTTCCACAGTGGAACTCATATTCAAAAAAAACATGAATATTTGGGCAGTGCCTTTGGCTCAAGTAGTAGGGCACCAGAACCATATACTAGAGGTAGTGGGTTCAAACTGGCCTTGGCCCAAAACTGCAAAAATAAAAATAACCTGAATATTTGAATTATCAACAGTTTCATAAAAATTTCTCTAAAAATGTTTTGTTAAATAATCAGGAGTCAAAAGCTGCATTAAAGTGTCAAAGTGATGTATCAGAGACATCAACTTTCAAAATTAGTACTTAAGGGAAGTAGACATTCCATACTGAATAACCTAATATCTTCCTCCTCATTGGTATTTTTCATTTTCTGGCCTCCTATCAAATAATACCGTTAGGTAGGTACAAGGAGGAAGAGGAATGGGGGAACTAGGACATGCTTTGTCTACAATAAGAGGAATGAACAAATTTATCAGGTTGGGAGGGGGCTGTTCTAAGAAGGAACAGAAGAGAGGTCAGGGGTCTTCCAAGGAGTGAAAAAATGTTTGGTTTATCATAGGGGGGTCCCCAAAGACTGACCAACCAGAAAGAAGCAGAGAAACCACAAACTGGAGATATGGTCAAGGCCACAAAGAAGGTGACAGTGTCCCTAGATGACCTACCCTCCTTAACATAGTAAAAACCACAACCACCAGTGTCATGACAGTTCACAAATATCGTGGGAAGCTCTGGGAATTGCCTTAAAAAAATAGGAAGAGGGAGGACTTGCCATTCTGGGAATTTTCCAACTCTTTCCAAGAAAAATCAAGTATATTCCACCTCCGTGTTGACATATTATTAAGAATTAACATAAAAGAACAGACCCTAACCTTGGTGGCTGCTGTTCCTTATTGGAACAGTCAGCTCTTCATCACCTTAGGGAGGGTACTATCCTATGTATGTTCTGTGCTCTAATAAGTCTTGTTATCTTGCTTGCTTATATCTGTTTGGCTTGATCAGTTTTTCTGTCAACTCAGCACCAGCAACCACTCTTTGGGGTCAGGAACCAAGAATCAGGAAAAACAGACCTGACATCTGGTCCTCACACCTGACAATACCAGAAACCAGTCTCATGTATGCAGAGATTTGTTTCTGTATTGTTTACTGCAATATGAGTGGTAAAATTCTGGATGTCAATAAGTATTTTTTACATAAAATGTTGTTTTATGAGTATAGATGAAAGCTTAATCTGTTAGTAAGTGAAACTGTTGCTTTATAAAATGCACTGTTGTAGTTTGAGAAATCATGTACTTTAGACTACTAGTATTGAATGTGCTATGGTGAAGTATGATTTAAAGTGTCTTTTTCAATCAGTGTTATGGTATCCTCATCTCATCTGCTAAAACAATTATATCTTTTTTAAAAAAATCTACCATACTTTACATGTAGAAGAGTGCTGGAGGTCTAGTGGCTTCTCAATGTTTGTTAAATTAATAAATAAATGCATAAGCAAACACTCTCTCTGCCTACTTGCTGTTCTCAGATTATAGAAACATCTGCAATATAGTTTAAAGTAAAGAGAAAGGAGGGTTATGGTTTATGTTATAAGGCAATATTTTCTATATGAAATTGAGCCATTCAGCTCATTATTTGTCTCCATAATTTTAAAATGCAATTGATATTCTTAAAAATTTTCCTAAGTTAATATTAGTTCAATTTAATGCATCATTTTAAGTGCTTCTCAGGTGAAATTTAATAAGCTTTACTAATATTTTGTTAAACAATTTTTTTAGGAACTTGGAGGAAGGAACATGGGTAACTTTATTTGAAAGTCAGTCATTAGCTTCAAGGGATAGATTAGTATGGGGGAGTCTATTACCTCAATCTAACAAAATGATATTCTAAATATCACCTAAATGTGTCAGAAATAAATTGCCTTTAAAATTTATACTCCCAAATAACTATCGAAAACTTAAAAATATTGCTTTCTGTATCCTAATATATTTCTAGAGTGTCGTAAGATGGAATTAGTTGCTTCTACTTAATAACTTTGTTCATTGGACATCGGTGGGTAACCTGAGTATATTATAAAAAATGTTTGCCATTGTCTATCAATTTAAGGAATTTAGCAAGCAAAAGTAGAGACAAATATCATTTGCTTCTGTCTTTCTCTCAGTCTCATCAAATCATGCCTGAATATAGCTGGATTCCCTAGTATTTAACTATTATTGAAAGCAGTAATGAAAGAAGCCATGGAGATACTTAATTATCCACACAGTGGGTGTTCAATGGAGAAGTTTCTTTTTAACCTTTTCCTCTGTGATAAGATAATTACTGTCTGGTGCAATTGCTACTAATATAAATATTCACTGATTGCAAACTGTGGCCTAAAGGCTGTTACTGATAAAAGCTTCTATGTGACCCTGTGGGGGTGCCATTGCTCATTTCTAAACAAATAAGGCCTCATCAACCAAAGAACCATCATGTTTCCATATCTAGAAAATTCAAATAAAATTAGAAGATAATTTCTGGCAAAGCATCATGAATACATTTAACTAAATCAAATATTCCGTCATGTTTCTTACTTTTTATTTAAAATAGATCCAGATAATCATCTATGAGAATATGAATCTATATTAGGATGATTACCTTGTTATATTTTCATAAGTTATTTTGAAAATGTAATGCAAATTATTTTCTCCAGGCAGTATTTCCAACTATCTATATTGAATAAGAGAATGTTTCATTGCTCAGAGTAGTAGAATCAATTTGCATTTTTTAGTATACTAAACTCAACAAAATATTGATGACAAATGCTAACAGATGGTACTTGTATGCTTCATCACTTCATTGATGAGCTATGGTAAAGATTTTGACCCTTAGAGATTCCACAATCCTTTTGGAGTCAACAGAGATGAAATTTTGTCCCATTTGATTTTCATGCAGTTAACTAACCCCCTGCTCGAATTCCTTGAACATTTGTAGTTCATGTATTTCTGGATTTATATTCCTTTGAGAATTAGAATACATAATTATAATTCCTCATTATTAATCTGTAATGAATAACAAAGTGTGTACTGAGTTGAAGTAGAAAAGAGTATTTTGAAAGAAAAAAAATTGTTCTCTGACTTCCTAGTATAGAACACACGATGTTCCAAATTACTTTTTTTCTTTACACTCATGACTAAATCAGTCCCAGAATTGAATGCCAATGTAATTCCCTGTAATTCCCTAAGGGGACTGGGTAATAGGGACTTAAGGTATCACTATATAACAATATTAAAATTTTCTGCCTCTCAACCCTCCTGGTTTGCTTTCTGCAACTGTTACTTCAAATTTAGCAAATTCATTATAATCTCAACACATCCACATGCCTCTGCTTACTGAATTTAAAATCTGGTCCTACTTAAGGCACCTTTTTCTGCTCTCAGAAGGGGGTTTTGATTCTTTTCTCACAACATAGCATGGAGAGAGATTGGGTCATTGCCCTTATAGTCCACTATCTCTCTTGCTAAATTACCCCTTCAACTTCCTGTACAAAATTTCAGCAAGGAAACCAACAGCTCTTTCTTTGAGATTCATGCCTTTCATATATATTACTTTTCTTCCTGTCAGTAATATTTACCTGATGACATAAAGACTGAAAACCTGATTTAGTTTTCCGCTTTACTCAGACCTTGGTATTGTCAAAAGTGATTTCTCCATCGTGGATCTAAGACTCTCAGTTGCTGGCCAAGCTGATTTCGGATGATCTTCCATTGTGGTGCAAGTTTCCCATTCTTCTTCTTGGATGAGACATGAGATTTATCATCATCAGTAATCATAATTTCTCTACTGCAAATCTAATAAACCAAGTATTTTACTTTTTGACTATTGTTCGTCCTTTCACGTTTTTAGTTTAACTACTTCCTTTGTGTCCACAACTAAATCTCATTGGACATGTGATCATTGATATTACTAATTAGTACTTTTTTTTTTTTAATTTCAGGTAGTCTTCTCTTTAAGCTCTTACACAAATGGGTTTTCACAGTCAATACTGCCAGTAACACCTAGATTCCTTTGGCTTCTCTACCATTTCCTTACACCAGTCTGGTGCAAACCTATCCCTGCATGAACCAAGAAATTTATTTTTCTGTGTCTACACTCCACTGATACTAGCCTCATATTTTTTTTGGCTACAATTTTGCTCCCCTTGACACCCAATTTCATGCAAATGTGGTCCTAACCTACTGCCTTGGTTTTCTTTTCTTCTACTTACACCTCAATCCATTCCCATCTCACTCTCCTACACACCTTCAAAGTGACCCTAAAACTTACTTGATATAACTGGCTGGGCTACAGCTCTTCATTTTTTCATTTCTTTTTTAAAATAAAAAACACATCTCTAGAGATGGTTGATAATTCATGTTATTAAACCAATATGCAAATATGTAAATTTATTTGTATGTAACTTTTTTTACTTAGGCCACAAGTTCTCACTTTTGCCAAGTCATAGAAATAATAATTTCTTTTCATTTTAAGTGATTTTTTTGTTTTATAATTAATCATTTCAAGTTGTCACTTTTAGTCTATTCAGGCTTTCAGTTCATTCAGTAAGTTCAAATTATTTTTCCTCTTTCTTCCCCTTCTCCTTTTTCTCTGTGAATGAAGGGAGAAAAAAAGAAAGTATTTTGTATCCTGGAATGTGGATAATACATACTGACCTCATATAGCTCCTTTTAACTCATCGTGGACATTTATTCCCTCCTAACAACCAAAGGGGAGGTTTCCCGTCCAACTATATTCTCTGATCACAGTGGTCAAGTACTGATCATCTCTCTTGCTCTAATTGCTGGTTCACCTTGTTCTCCACTAATTATCTCAGCATTCTTCTATCATTTTTCTTTTTTTGTTTTCTCTTTCAGCTGGCCAGTATTGACCAGTCTTCTCATTTTTCCTGTTATGAATTGTAAATAATGTGATATGCTATTACTTTCTTGCATAACAAGTGAAATATGCTGATTTATATTTGTCCTATTACTTGATAACACAGCAAAAATTATGTCACATAGCAGTTCTAGCATACAAAATATTCTACCAATATCTGTAATCTCATGCTGATGCCTAAAGCTACTAGGTTAGTTTTCATATTCTAGGACAAGGACAATTACAGACAGCAGACCATCCACTAATTTTCTTGACATGTTATTGCAGAAGTTCTCACACTTTGTCAGTTTACCGCATTCTTAGTATTTCAGTGATTTTTGCACCATGCCCCCAGGACAAAAGAAATATCTGAGTCCTGTTTACTAAGGAGTTAGGTCCAGACTGCTCAGTGTATACTTACACTTCAGCAACTTCATAGTTGTTTGGAAAAAGTCATATGCGAGCAGCACCTGTGGCTCAGTGAGTAGTGTGCCAGCCCCATATAGTAAGGGTGGCAGGTACGAACCCAGCCCCAGCCAAACTGCAACAAAAATATAGCTGGGTATTGTGGCAGGCACCTATAGTCCCAGCTACGCGGGAGGCTGAGGCAAGAGAATCGCCTAAGCCCAATAGCTGGAGGTTGCTATGAGCTGTGATGTCATAGCGCTCTACCGAGAGTAATAAAGTGAAACTCTGTCTCTTAAGAAGAACGTAATATGCATAAATTTAAAGAGAAACATTATTAAATAGCTAATTCCATATGTTGGTGGGGATGGACACTGTCAGAAATATGACTGGACACTGAACCCTCTTTTCTCATTCTGCATACGCATTCATAGAATCCTTGCTTTTGTCACAATTTTTGAAAACCCATTTTCATAAAGATATGTTGCTACTAGGGGAAAAAACATAGCACTCACATGGAAACTGAACTACCATAAACAAATAGTTCATGTGTTTTCTTAAAGATGTTGAGCATTTTTATATTACCCATGAACATTTAAAATATTACCCTGTGCCCCTGTGTGTTTGCTGAAGTACCCAGGGTGCGCCCCCTGAAACCCAAGGCTCTATCAAGTTGTCATTTCCTGTTTACAACTATAAGTTCTTGTGATCTTATCAGCTAGTTTGGAGACTGTATACCTTACATCTCTGAAGATTGGGATCCTGCTGTTGAGTGAAGAGACTCCATTCATACACAGTAGCTATCTATATAACATTTTGAAACTTGTAGAAAGGAATAAGTGTCATTTCTCCTGAATATACACAGTCTCATCACAAAAGCTCTTAAATTTGGTGGGTAAGAATTTGTTTCACTAACATGCGGTTATGAATAACGTGTAATTATGACTACCATTTTCTAATTGCTCATGGTATAGTTTATCCTCCAATGTGTAATTATCTGGTGCATCCACAGGTTACTTAATTTACCCTATTAATAGCTCCACTATAAACTAAAGAACTGGAAAATATCTAACAGTCATCTTTATAGGAAAATGCTTATGTACAGAGATCAAGGGTGTTTATCTACTTGACACTCACAAAAATTGTTGCGAATCTTTTAACCCCAGACACTTTTTCACTCATTTCAATATAGATCTCTTGGATCGATGTATAATGAAAAAATAGCAAATATAACAGAATTATATAGTCACTGTATGAAATGGCAAGAAATAATTTCTTATCTAAAGATTTTAAAACTTAGTTCACACAAAGACATAAATAAAATTAGAATATCAAATGTTTGAAATAATCTTTAAAAGCAATGTAAAACAGGAACATTGCTCACAAGTTGATAAACCTCAGCATTGCACACTCTTAGCATCTAAGTGGTCTGCTTGCTTATATTTCAACTTTTACTTCAGGCTTCTCTAAGAGAAATTCTCCTAAGGGCTCATGTAAAGAGAACCACTTTTTAAATCTCGTTTTAATACTATGTTTAAGGAGAAGGCATATTTTAAGTAATTCTTATAAACTTGAGTGTATATGGGGTTTATTGAATGGTTTTTTAATTCACCTGTGTCTTCAACCCTGGGTTATAATCTTAAAATAGACCACTGAATAACCACTTGCACAGAATTTCGTCCAAGGCCTTGGACTAGCCAAGTTGCCCCCTTTTCCTTGCTGGTACTTCTCAAGAATAGTTATTGAATGTGCAGGGAATGCAACACCTAAGACAGAGAGGGATGGGCTGGAAAACTGTGGGCTCCACCTCCCCCACCTGTGCTTCAGTGCTTCAGACCAGGTGGGGCTTCCTTAGTAGTGTCTGTGTTTAAACCCAGGAGTTTGGGGTGGAGGAGAGAGGCTGCTTCCCAGGGCCCTCAGCTAAGGGGCAAGGACGGCTGACACTTTAGCCACCTGGGGGTGGGGGGCAGCTTTCCTGAGCTTGCAGGAACAGCTTGCAATGAATTTTATGCTTCTGTTTTTCCTTGCTTTTTATCTGCAAGTAATAACCTCACTTCATGGAACTTGTGTTGTGGGTGTTACAACTTACCAGACTTAGACAAGTTGCTCAGCAGTGAACCTGCTTCATATTATTATCCTTCCTGTAAGTAAATATTCTGACTACATTACCAAAGCAACCAGTTGTAGCATCTTTCTGATTCAAATAATATGACTTCAGTTTCCATTGAATGGATGAAATTCATACCACTGTGCAAAAATCCTCTAGTTTCATTTATCATGTTAATGCTGTTTGTATCTCAGTTTATCCCTTGAATATGTCCTTTACTTCTTTTCTTTTCTTTTTTTCCCCTTATTAAATCATAACTGTGTACTTTAATGCATTTATGGGGTACAATCTGCTGATTTGATATGCAATGTGGAATGCTTCCTTCTAAGGGATTAACATAACCATCTCCTGTCCTAATCAATTTAATGCATTTGGAATGTGAATATCGTAATCATAGTATGTAAGAATGAAGTTTCTAGAATCAGAACACCTTGGCTTTCAATTCTAGATTTCTAAATTACTTAGCTGAAGATTTATTTATGTAAATAAATTAACATTCCCACATTTGAAATAAAATCATCATAATAATAATATTTATCTTACAGGTTAAAGTAAGTGTAATAAGTGCCAAAATGTACACCTTGCACTGTGTGTTTATTTCTATCAAATTTCTGAAGTGTGTTGGTACATTAGAAAGATTATTTCCACTTTTTTTATTTTCATGTATACTTAGCCTTAAGTCTTCTACTCTTACAAATGTAAACATTCACACCTTTTCTCAAATTTAAGTTCCCCTCTAAGAACAGTTTTCTCAATTCATCGTCAGTCTTCTAAATGATGAAGCCTACACTTGATGTTTCTAAATCTCTACCTACTCAGGAAAATTAAACATCCTCTCTGCTTGTAAGGTCCTTGATCCCCAGGTTATGTCTGTTAAGGTCAATAAAGTCCTATCAATTTTCCAATTGAGAGGGTGTTTTTATTTTGTTTCTAAAGTTTTTTAGCCTAGATCTTTCATATTGTGATAGTGGTGTTTGCCAACCTTTTCGATGCTTGCCTTTTTTTTGTCTTGTACGGAAAGACAAACCTTTTTCTACACATATTTCTTCCTATAGTTTTAATTGGCTTTTCAAAGGGAGCCATTTTGCAGTGTCCAATAGATAAAATCACATTGCTGAATTTAAGTTCCTATTCTCTTTATAGGATACAAAATTATTCTCATATTTTCTTTAACTATTAAATCCTGACTTACCTTAGTTCTCTGAACATAATTATTATGACTACCTTGAAGTATTTTTCTACCAAATCTGATGCCTGAGTTTTTCCAGAGTGGTATGAGTTTATATTCCTGTTTGTTGCACATCTTGCATTTTTTTGTTGTTGTTGGAAAGTAACAATTGAAAACAAATAATAGCTTGGAGGGCCCTACTTGTCACCTAACTTTAAAGCTTTATTATTTATCATTTTTATTTGATTTACTTTTCAAACACCAAAAGGATTATTTTAGTGAAGTCTATTCCCCGTCTGACAGTGTTAAGTATCTGTTCCTGATCAAAGAGGCAGGACTTTGGATTATGTCCACAGCTACCCAGAGAAAACATGGTTTGTCTGGGGCTCTATTATGTCCTTTTCCTGACCACACACAAAATTTCCACTAATTGCTGGCTAATTTTTCTAATGTTCTCAACAAAACCCCAACGGTATAAATTCCTCTGTAGCCTAATACAATTAAAAGGAGCTACTTTGTAGGAGTAGTTTCTAAGGTTAGGATTTGATATAAGTTCTGACCTCAGACAGCTGTCACTTTTTGCAGCAAAAAGTAGCTGACTGTGGTTTACGCGGTATCATCAGAGAATCTAGATCTTCATCCATCTGCGGTTTATTGAATCCAGCACTGCTGTGAAAATTCCCTTAGGTTTGAATTTTTCTACACTCTGTTGCAAACGAAATCATTTTCTGGGGTAAGAGATTAAGAGCTATCTGTTTAATAGCCTGCTTCTCCCCTCGAGCTAAATAGGTTTCGGAGCTGATAAGATGAACCAGTTTATAAACTTTATTCATAAATATACGTTTAAACCTACAATAACTTCATTTTGGGAGGGTATCCATATTTTAATATATGACTATAAAATAAATAATACTACTAATAATGAGAATATAGTATTATTATATTTAAAAAAATGTATGTATTGATAATTTTAACTCATGGATGTTAGGGACCAATTTCATAACAACTAAAGAATGTTGTATATCATATCATTCTAATAAAGTGTTGTCTAGGTTGGGTAACATTTTTAGCCACATTTGAAACAGGATTGTTTTATATTATTACAAAACTAGTGGAAATAAAAAGGCTTGTAAGAGAAAAATATTAATATATACTCCCTATGTTTTGTATACTTTTTTCTGATGGCAGTAAAATATGGCATACTACTTTGGAAAAGTATCACGTGGTTTAATATAACTGAATATATAGATTCTTTATTAAAAAGTCATTCCAGTTCTTAATATTTAATCAAGCCAGTTAAAAAGTTTGTCTAGAAAATATTTTTGAAAATCCTCAAAGTCTTATTCCCAAGAGAGAAAAATTTGAAGCATTACATACATAAATTAGTCAGGAAATAGATAAACAAATGATCATATGTAAGTAGTGGAGTCATTTCAATCCCCACTGCTCTCTAATAATACTACTTCGTGAGAAAAGGTTCAGACTAATGAGACATACAACAACTTGGCTAAACGCCAAAGATATTATGCTGAGTGCAAGGTGCCAGATAAAGAAATACGTACTGTATAATTCTATTTGTTTAAAATCCAAAGAGGCAAAAATAATTCTGTGGGAATAGAAAACGGTTGTCCCCGAGAGTGGAGGAAGGAATGTCCAAAAAGAGCATGAAGACAATGATGGCGATGATGGAATATTCTAGGTTTCATTTAGATAGCAGTTACATGGAGGTGTACCATCGTGAAAACTCATCAAAATCAGGCTGGGCTCAGTGGCTCACCCCTGTAAACCTAGCACTCTGGGAGGCCGAGTTGCATGGACTGCTTGAGCTCACAAGTTTGAGAACAGCCTGAGCAAGAGCAAGACCCTGTGTCTAAAAATTAGCTGGGCATTGTGGTGGGCGCCTACAGTCCCAGCTACTCAGGAGGCTGAGGTAAGAGGATCACTTGAGCCAGGGAGTTTGAGGTTGTTGTGAACAATGACACCACAGCACTCTACTGAAGGTGACAAATTGCGATTCTGTCTCAAAAAAAAAAAAAAAAGAAACCATCAAAATAACAAACTTGATCTTTGTACTATTATTGTATGCAAATTGCACTTCAATTAAAAATAGAATCCTTGCTGTAGATACACAATTATTCAAGCATTGCCCTGGGGTCTATGTCCTGTGGGAAGCAGTTTAGTTAAGAACCACGGATTGGAGGTTAGACAGGCCTGTGTTTTTTTTCTTGCAATTCTGATATTTGAATGGCTATGCAGAACTTGCCATCTCTCAGTCTCTCTTGAACATTACTAAATGATCTTTATCTCAGATCTGTTTTAGTGATATTGTGTTGTAAATCATCTGTCATATCACTTAATGAAATTCAGGTCATTTCACTTTTTTTCTTCCTTCCACACCCTCAGTTGCATTTCTTGCATATGAATTTTCCAATTTCCTGAGACAGTGCCCAACTATCATTTCATAGAAGAATACTTCCTTCCTGTCCTTGAAAAAGAAATGTCCCTATAGATTAAAAAATTACCTTTAAAAAGGATGATAAGTATATTCCTCCTTTCCTATGTTTATGCTTTCATATTTACTAGTGATGAAATTTTATGACTATAACAAAAATTGTTTCCATTTGTTATCTAGACATAAGAACTGCTAATACTTATACCATCTTTGTAATATTTACCCAAACCTTATGCATAACCAAGTAAGATTTTATAGTTCATCTTGGTTTATGAGTCATTTTGGTTCTTTTCTATTAGACAGATGTCATGTATTCTAGAGGCAGGTATCACTTTTGTAATTTGTGAGAAAGAAGCAGGAGAAGCAGTGGAAAAGAATATGGGTGCGTCAGCCTGCCTACAGATGTAGCACAGAATGCACAAGTTACAATAAAACAGAAGGAAGCTTAGGAATGTTTGCAACAAAGTAAGAGCCTAACAGCACTGAAGAGAAGGGACGTGTATATTGATTCTTGTTATCCTATAATTCAGAGAAATAAAATATAATACAACATAGTTTTAAATAAAATATATAGTTTAAAACAATAAGCATCGCAGTCATGATTTCACATTAAGTAAGAGTTTCTCCTATAGCACTAAAATCTGACACCACCCTGCATCATGTTATTCCATTAAAAAGTTAAGTTGAGACACATCATCAACCATATTCAAAACAGGCTTTTTTTCTGTTTACGTAGGTTGTTAAATTCTATGATATGTGACTGCTTGTAAAATGTGCTGTGATACTTTAAGGTGGCATTGGGAAATGAAGCTCTCAAGATCAGTGGTTCAGAAACATTTCCCCTCTCTTACTTTTGTTTTTGTTTCTCATTTTCTAAAACAGATAAACGTCCAACAATGATATATTATAAAATATAGACACTATGTTGCCACGCAGAAAATGAACCCACCACCCTCGGGGTATGGAGCTGGCGCCCTGCTCACTGAACTACAGGTGCCACCCCATATCACACTTTTTAAGAGCATTCACAGAATCCTAGTAATTGATATAACAAACTAATATTAAAAAAAGGTTTAATGGTTGATAGTGAAGGCTGGGCTGTCAAACTTCTTACACTGTCATTTTCTTAGAGCACCTATCTTTGATTAGTATGTAATAAATCAAAGGCACACGGGAAGACTCTTTCCAAAGGTATTTGTGGTCACTTCACTTACTCCTTAGAATACATGTCCTATGTGAACATTCTGCTTATACATATACCATACCTGATTATACAACTCTGTACCTGTCTAATCATCCTAAAACCTGAGTTAGTTATTTCAAATAAGGCCACACAGAATGAGGTAGTATAATATTACTACCTAACTGGTAGATTAATGTTACATATCCAGTTTGTCATACTTTATGTGGAAAAATGAATCACTTTGTATTAGAAAATAGGAAGAGTAAACGAACAATATCAATTCTATATTGCAGAAAAACTAAAATTTAAAGCTTTCTTTTTGGCCTATTCATTTTCAAAATGTGTTCCTTTAACCTCAGCAATCTGTTACTGTTATATAATGTCAGAAGTCACAAAATGTTTTCCTAATTATCTAGCGATTCCACTTAACCCAATGGAAAAATGTTTAGTGCCGTAAATTTTTGTTTTGAAAATATTAAAATGTACTGATTATAACACTAATTTTGTATTATTACACTGATAGAAGCATGTGATAACATAAGAAAGAAGACAATTCTAATTATTTGTATACAAGGGAAAGAATCTGAACATTTCAGAACTTTTATTTTAGGTAAATATAAAGATTAAAACTTTAGAAAAACTACTTTCATTTATATAACTGAAAGGTCAGTATGGATTAAATGAAAAAAATGCAGTCAACTATCATTATTTGAAGATTCCACACTTGTCAATTCACCTACAAGCAAACTGTCCCTGCAGCTCCCAAAACAATACTCTACGTGACTTCCATAGTTACTTCCCTGCTTGGGCAGAGTTGCAGAAAATTTAAGATGTAAGGATGAACAACTTGATTTCTGTCTTTCTTTTTTCAACACTTTTCCTGTAAATATATCTTTTGTGTGTGTGGTCTACATATCACTTTGAGGGGACATTTTTGTGCTTTTTGTTAGTGATCTTCCTGTATAAATTGACCCGTAAGCATAGTATTGAAATGCTGTCTGTAAGTAGAAGAAAGCTATGATTTGTCTTATAGTATTTTCTTACCATGCTCAAGTAAGCAACAAATAGAGGAATCATTTCTAGGAGAAATAAAAAAAAATGCAATTTTTAGAAATACTGCCATAATGAAATGTAAAGGGTATTGTCTTAAAATCTTTCTTATAATTGAGCAATATAAATTATTCAAAATAATGCACCAAAGATATGCATATCACTTAATTAATAATGAATTAAGCATATGCAGAAAACAACCCCGGTCTAGAAATAGAATTTTGCCAGTCCTCAAGAGCACTTGTTGATCAGCTCTCCATCAAACCTCTGTTTCTGCTAAAACTAAACCTTGTCTAGATTTTCATGACAGTCAAGTTCTGCTTCTCTTTATTACCTTATCTATTTTAGTGCATTATTTAAAATGTTAAGGAATGTTAAACACTTTCTTTTATCTGGATCTAATGTATGGACTTAACCCCATGATTTCTGTAACTGTTCACATCTCACTGCCACTCCAACCTATCCTATCCTATCCTCCAACCTATCCTATCCATTTTGGATATTTATTCTGCCTCAAGAAAGCCATTTTTCATCCTCCAGTGGGCTAGTTTTAAAATTTTCTGAACATTTTTTGTTTTTCTGACAATATCTTATGGCTTAAAAAAAGCAATAATTAGAATGTATAGTTGGATGATTATTTCCAAGAACATGGAAAACATTATTCCATTGTCTTCAGGTTTTCATTGTTACTGATAAGAAGATAAGGTAATAGCCAACCTGAGGTAGTTTGCTACACAAATGATGTGGTGGTTCCTTGATATCAAATATTTTATTATTATCATAAGGTCATTTTTCTGATCTTTGTGAGGATCATGCCTTCACAGGAGCAGATTGATATAATAACTTTAGCTACCTCTGTGATTGCTTTTAGTGTAATCAAATGGGAACTTTGATTCACTTTCATGATAGAAAAATCATCATATTAAAGTTCCAGTTGCTATTGGTCATGCAACTTGGATTATAATGTTCAAGTGAATAAATAATATTATCTACTACATAAAATTTAGCTCTAAAATTAATGTCTGTTTTCTTTTACCAAAGACAATGCCAACAATGCCTGTTTGCCTTTTGTTAACATAGATATTTGAATTTCCCTTCACAAACTATAGCTAAATATTTGAACTTCAGATAAAGTTGTGTAGTATATACATTTTCAGGGATATAATAATGTTCAGGGATAAATATATATTGAAATCATTATTAATAAATTTAATGTATTGCATGTGTTTTATTATTAGATATTATCTTTAAACAATGGAAGTTTGGCCTATTAAAAATGTGAGTCTAAAAATGCTGATGAAAACAAATTGGCTTCTTTTTTAAGGGAACACTTTATTAGAACAAGTCATGTTTTAGCAGAAATTCAGTATATTAAATAACAAAATCAGTCTATTAATAAATGAAGGGAAATATAGTTGTAGCAATTCAAGGCTGAACCTGACCTCTGGAAAGTAACTAAGGCTATCATTGATTTTCAGTTTAGAGCCCAACTACTTCACTTCTCATTTCAAAGTCTACTTGAAACATATCTGTTTACATTTGTGTTCATGCCCATCAAAACAAATGGCATAATAGCAAGGAATTAGATTCTTTAAGGAAAATCTTTTTTTTTTATTTTGAGACAGATTCTCACTTTTTTGTCTTTGGTAGAGTGCCTTGGCATCATAGCTCACAGCAACCTCAAACTATTGGGTGTAAGTGATTCTCTTGCTTCAGCCTCCCAAGTAGTTGGGACTACAGGCTCCTGGCACAATGCCTGGCTACTTTTTTATTTTTATTTTTAGTTTTTGTTGTTGTTGCAGTTGTCATTGCTGTTTAGCTGGCCCAGGGCTGGGTTCAAACCCACCAGCCTAGGAGAAGGTGGTCCATGCTGTAAGCATTGTGCTATGGGCGCCTAATCTTAATGTATTTATTTCCTGCATAAAAATTAAATTCAGAACCCCCAATCCAAACTCACCTAGGTTTTTATTTATGGGAGAAAGCAGTTAAAAAGGAGGACTCCAGAGACACAGTGTAGGTTTTAATGCCACTTCCACCATTTAGAACATTTCCAATGTTGTCAAGCTATTGAAACTTTGTAGGCATCAGTTTCTCATCTGTAATATGGAGGGAATAGTTCCTCTGTCATAAGATTTGGAAGAAATCAAAAATTTATAAAATGTGCTCTGCATATTTCCTGGACAAATAACTACAGCAAATGCTAGTTATTTTAAATAGATAAAAATATTCAAATTTTTGACAGTTCAATTGAAATATTACTCTACTTAGATTAACAAATGTATGTATAGATTCTCAGCATGTTGTTGTCAATATTTTTTATATTTTGCAAACATGAGAGAGATAGGTCGTAAAAGTTAATAATAGTGTGCAAATGTCAATATTTTTATTAGTGTATAATATAATTAGAAGGTTGTAGTATTTTAATATTTTAAGGTGTTAGTATTATTCTTATCCCACATTATTTCATACTATTTCCTTTATACTAACATTTATTTTTATATTTTAAGTAATATTGCTTATGTTAATGCAACAATATCCATGCATTTTCTTGGTTTAAGAATGTATTAGAAAATGTATTACTTATTGCTATTTTCCTTTTTTATAAGTCAACAAATTATAGTAATAGAAAATGGATGATTTAAAACATAGATTTAATAATGTCACAATTAATCTCAAAATGCATTATACTTATACCCACAAATCAGAATGTGCAATTTAAATCCTTTGTTTTCTTGTGTTACTAACAATATTCAACATACTTGCCCATTTTTCTTCTGGACATTTACATATCCTTTGTAATACTAAAATTCACCGGAACCTAAGTTATCAGGAGCTAATGGTGTATTTACTCCTGACTTCAATTAGGTGAATTAGCAATAAAAATGTAAGTGATTATAAAATAGAGTCAACTAAGACCATTGTGTTTAATTTAACTTTGGTAATAAGCTCTATTTCAAAATTCCATTAGCTAAATTAGAGGTTTATCCTATAACCCATTTCTCCTAAGCAAATGGCAAATCTGCATTTGTGCTGATTGTCACTGTATAATTTTATGAGTTTGTCATTTAAAAAAATAAATGTAATTGTACCATCTTACAGCAGAGAAAATGAAGCTATTCAAATATCTCTACCATCTCACAGATATTCACATGAATATTACATATTTTTTCTACTGAGTGGTTGTGGATATAATGATATTAAACCTATTCCTAGTACCTTTCTGGATAATAAGAAGGCGCTACTGTATAAGATCATTTTCAAAGTCATTGCAAAGTAGAAAATGACTACAGCGTACCCATAATGAGGGCATAAGTAAAATTGCTATTAAATTTTTTCACTATGTGGCACCAAACTGTATAAAGAGAAATGGAGAAATAGCCATTATTTCTTTTTTTATTTAGCTAATGAGAAAATACATGGAAAAAGGATTTTAATGGCCATTTTTACTAAGAAATAATCATGACTTTTATCTCAGAAAAATGCTATAAAAGATTAATAATTTAAAAGAGTCCCATTTTTATTTATCAGAATAAGTAACACTTATTTAACTTTAGTGTAGAGTTCAAAAGTGAAAATATAATATATTTCACATTTTATAATAGTGGTAGTCTTTACACATGTATTATTAGCTCAATTCAGAAAATATGGTTAAATTCTATACCTGCAGAGAAAATTTTTATGAAATTGGTGACCCCTCCTCTATCCAGCTGTTTCCCCTATTCCTAGCTGTAATGTTTAGACAAGCCAAGTGTGGATAATGACAATTCTCTTTGTAAGAGTCATGAAAATACATAGAATAGATTAAAAGCTGAATTCTATTTCTGATATTTCCTTATTTGTTCTAAATACCAGCTGTCCAGATTCCTTACAGGATGAAATACTCAGAAATATCTGGATCATTTATTTTCCCATCTAGGTGCCATGCTTTTAGGTATATAACAGAAATGCTGTTGACTGAGTCCCCACAGCATCTGGGTTTTTTTTTTTTTTAATCTTTCCCTCTGGTGCCATATCCACTACCAAATGCACTGGTTATTATACTTTCTCTAAATCATTTTGAATTCTGCCATCTGTCTGATTCCTTAATACAAATATTGACATAAATATTTATCTATTAATTGGTTTCTTGACCTCACTGTGCCCATTCTGTGAGTGACTTTTTTACTAACCTGATTTATTTACTTATTTTATTTTTTTATTTTTTTGCAGTTTTTGGCCAGGGCTGGGTTTGAACCCGCCACCTCCAGCATAGGGGGCTGGCGCACTACTCCATTGAGCCACAAGCACCGCCCCTACTATCCTGATTTAATAACTATCCGCTCTTGCAAATTTGACTGTAGTGTCTATAGCTCTGGTGACAGAGAATGGTATCTTTGCCCAGTTCTAACCAAGAACTCTCCTTAGAGCCATATTCACTAAATATTCTTGCCTAGAAATAAACAACTTATAAGCAGAGATGCTTACCTTTGCCAAGGAAGGAATTATGTGTATAACTAAATCCTGAAATTGAATGATTTATTTCCAAAACAAGTGATTTATCTGCTACCATAACCTATGGCCCTCTTATATTACAAAAGGGAGCAGAGCACAATGTTCTTCGTAATTCTAAACCATTAAATTTCTTTTTGGATTTTTTTTTAATGTAAAGCCTTCCAGATAGACCAAGAGGAGGAATTTGGTTGTATGGAGTAAGGAAATGCCAACTATAGCACAGTATTATATAGAGATGATTAAAAATTATTTGATATTTATGTTTCATATTTATTTGTAAATTGGTTTTAATGGTTTAAGAAATAACTTACGCTAAGGAGATTTCCATCATAAGAATTATTCTTTCTGATTCCAAAACCCGGCACTGTATCACGAGGATGATCCTTTCTAAATCTGTAAGTACATACTAATTAGCCAATTTGAGAGTTTAAATTGATTCCAAAATATCTGAAATTTGTAAAAAAAACAAAAAAACAAAAAAAACATGGCTTCATTTTTTTTATATATAACACATGTTGCAAAGTCCAAGTAGTTGTTGAATCTAATTGCTACATACCTAAATAATAAAAGAAATATTACTAGAATTGGTTCAATTGACAGCCCTGTAAGTAGACGAATTATCCTACGATTTCACTGTGACCTCTTCAACGAATTTGTAAACTACTTCTCAGGCAAAATCAAATAAATCATAGATAGTGAAGTCCTAATAGGAACAAAGTACGAGGATATGTCCCACCTACTGAGCGAGGGGCACACTGCAACAGGGCCCTTACCTAACAAACACATTGTAACCTATTAGTTGGAACCTTCATATTAATCTGAAATTTTTTTAAAAGGCCCAAGATGCATACAAAAATAGTGAAGCAAATTGAAGACTTTAAAACAGTTTTGTCGTGAAGTAAATTCTTTATAAGGTATTACAAAATTAAAAAAAAGTAAAGATGTCTCTTATTTTAAGTTTAACTCTTACAAGAAAGAATTCTATCATTAGAAGCATTTCAGACTTTTTAGGCCAAAAAGAAACAGCTGTTTGCAATTTTAAACTATTTTGCAATTTCAAATAAAATGAGCATTTTCCCAAGTATTTTATGTTTAATACTTTTATTAGTAAAGCTAATGTCCATTTATAGTCAGTCAACAGAAACACATTTATCAACTTGTTAAAATGTATATTTATATGTACATCTTCAAACACAGATAAATTCCATGGATTTGAGCAGTTAATGTCATCATTTATGTTTTGCAAATCCCAAGCCACATAGGAACTATTAAATACTATAAACTTTACTCATTGCTAATAGTTTGGAATTGGATTCTTAAATATGCTAAATTTAATTTTGCTTCAAAAAGAAATTAATGTTTCCTTCAACAGAAGAGAATTTTAAAGGATTTGGAAGAAAACAAGTGGAGTTTTTAAACATATTTTTATGAAATAAGAAGCCTATTCTAAACAAGATACAAAACTCAGCAATCTCTCAGTACGAAAGCTGAATATATTTAGCTACATAAAATAAAGTTTTTTTTTAAACGAATATAAAAATGAAGTCCAAAGAAAAAATTTGGAATGTCATGTGAGTAAATGTCTTTAAATTAATTAATTTTCTTAGCATATACTGGTAGTTCTTAAAAATCTAATAAAGAGAAATACTAGGTACCTAATAAGATATAGAAAAACGGGACAATATATTCAGAAAACAAAATACAGATTACTTTTATCCATAAAACATATTAAACATTCTCTATAATTAAAAAAATGCAAAATAAGAAATGGGATTCCATTTTCACATAAAGATAATAAAAAATTTAAAGTTTAATTAACAGTTTTAGTGGTGATATGAAGAATGTGAACCTCTTTGGAAGATAATTTGCCACTATCTGTCAAACTCTATAATAAGCATAACCTTTGACCCAGCACTTAAACTTCCAGGAATTTCTATTAAAGATAATCTGCAGAAAATCACTGCTGCAAAAATAATCAGCATCATTGTACTTGTTAAAGAGGCAAATGATAAAATACGCCTCAACAAAAAAGTAATTACAGCATAATTCTGTTTCCCAAAAGTGTGATGCTAAAGCTACCAAGTAGCATATTTTTGGCACTCTGCCCAGATTCCTTTTGACAACCAGATGAACTTATCCCCCAGGTTCCTTGAATGTGGGCTGCTAACCACTTACAGTTTACAACAGCTTACAAGGTTTCTAGGGAATTGGCTTCAGTAACTGTAATCGCCTCACTTGGGAGATTATGTTTCCTTCTGGGAGTTACAAAGACACTTGTTGGCAATTACTGATTGATACTGCTCACAAACTAAGAGGCCCCATTGCTTCAAGATGAGGTTACTCTGTTGTGCCACTCATACTTCAGATCTCCCCCCAAGGGATCCGTCTGAGGATAGGCTTCAGCTAAAACTGTATCAGATTTTGCTTCTTCTTAAACCTTACTCTGGTTTCATTGCATTTGCACAGATTTCTCCTGTAACCCCTCTCCCACCTAATAACTTACACAAAAATCTTCAATTTAGGCTCTTATGTCTGGGGAAATTGACTTAAGACCACTTTAAAAAAAAAGGAAGTAAACCTTACTATATTATTATTGATCAAACACAAAAAATGTTAAGTGAAAATGAGAACTCTGTATGAATTTCCATTATTAAAAAAGCAATAATTAAGTAAATGAGACAAGGAATGAAAGCATTCCTAATTCTATATGGAATCAGCACATTGTACCTCATAAATATGTTAATGTATACATGATCTATGTGTTTATGATTTAATAAAAAAATGAAAAAACAAAAGTAATGACATAAATGTATAAATATTAATGATATTTGTTGTGGCTATCTAAGAAACTATAATGGTTACCTATGCACATAGTGACATAGAAATTGATGATTTCTCTTCAATAGTGGGTATAATATATAAATGTACATATATAAAGCCATTTTTTCCAGTTGGGAATCTTATAATGTAAACAGAATTATAATGTAAATTATATAAAATCATTTAAATGGCACATTAACATTTATATAAATTAATATGGCTTTTAAACTATATTTTTAAAAGGCAGTGCTACCTAAATACATTTGCTAATATAGGTACATATATATTTCTCATTTGTATACAAGGTGAACAACTACCTCTTAAAAATTAGAGGTGCACTTATTACTAACAAACAAAATGCAAGGAGAAGCTTGACAATCTAAAATTAACAACAGTTTTTATTAAATTAGTTCATTTTCTCACTTGCAATTTTCTAATTTATAATACTATTGTATAAGGTTTGAAAAGTGTTGCTTGTGTTCATTTTTTAAAGTTTCATTTAGGACTATGGGGCATTTAAAATATATTAGTGTCTTATAAAAATCACAAAATGTGCAAGCTAGAATTTTTATAGTTAATGGAATCTCAGGTCCAAATATTTTACCAAGATTCCTTGGTTCAATATATTTTATATCAGTCTGTTTCCTGTATGAATATATCAACAATTAAAATGAGTTCTAGGAAGACACAATCATTATGATCATTTAAACTTAGCGATTATTAGCCTTTAAAATTCATCTTTTTTTCCAGCTTGTTTTCCATTTAAACTCTTAGAAGGAGGAATTATTTTTGAAAAAGTAATTTTGGTGGCTGCACTTTGCAGGTCACAGTTAATTATAGAATCAATATTCTCCTCTCCAGGTGGTCAAGCTACACAAAGCCACACAGCTATTTTATCACATTAGTTAAAGTTATATTTCCTGGAGGCCCAAAGGAATGGAAAAGATTGAGTTTACTTTGTAAAACTTTAATTATCATGGAATGCCATATTTTTATAGGAAAACATTATGATTATAATGATGTTGTTCTCAGCCCTTTATATTAAATCATCTAATGTTCATAGAAACCAACATAATCATATTTATTGCATTAAGTTTGCAAATTTGTTGATGCTATACATTTTTTATTCATATATGTATATTTAATTAAAATTTGCAGTTCATTTGTTCTGAATTTGATTTTGGAAATGTTAATAAAAAGCAAATATTTGCACATATTTATTTTACTTTAAAATATGTCAGATTATAAAATTAATAAGGATTATAGCATTTTTCATATTATTGTCAAAAACGGCACTGATGTTTATCATGAAAACAAAAATAATTTATGTAAAATCCATTCATAAAAATATAAAAATGTTTGAATTTTTAAACAGTAAGTAAAAATAGCCATGTCCTTTACACTGGTAAGCTTACTTCAGAGAGGCACATTCGTATTAATTAAACCATTATAAATATACAATGCAAAATATGGGTAGGTTCTATGAATTAGGAGAAGACAGACCTATGAAAGCACATAACACGTAGCCTACGTACATTCTTCTAGAAAGGGTAGGTGAGAAATTACTTCATGCTTTCTACTTGTGTTCACAAGTGCAGGTATCACATAGTGACCCATGTTTGTAACTCTTGTCCTTCTCTTTTATTTCCATGACAATTCCAACATACACAGGCCTAGGCCAATTGTGCAAGCTTATCTTCAATCAAATAAGATATTCATATGTAGAAACCTATAAAATAAGTACTTTCTAAAGTCTTCTCTAATCACATTCAATGACATACATTATTATGTAAGCATTTAATTTATATATAGTATTGAATTTAATATTCTTCCTCAAAAGTCCATAAATTTTTTTAATGTGTGTTAAAGATAAATATACATATATGGACAACCCACATGCACAAATTATCTGTTGTAATAATAAATGTGTAACTCATAATCATCTACTTATGGGACAATTATATTTTCCTTAAATGATTTTTATGATTGTTAACTGATAATTTAGAGTTTGTTCAAGAGAAAGTTATTTCTCTTAAAACACCTGACATAAAAACATTTTTCAAGAGAGCAAATGTTGAAAGTTTTGATGGCTGTAGTATTCCTTTTCAGAAAGCATAATATAGTTCAAAGGATTAGTGCTATATTTAAAGCTAATATTGCAAATGGTGGTAAAAAGATTGATTTTATCTCAATGATATATTTTGAGAATCATAGAAGAATAAAATGTGATTTTGTTAAAACAAAGCAAGATCAAACTTGTGTGAAATCAAGATGACCCATAATTGTACAATGTGCAGGAATAATGTATAAAATAAAATTGAGCTATAAAGGAGATATTTTAAAACATCTTATATGTCATTTTCACTCATTTCTTCTTTCATCAATGTCACATTAGATAGTTATGCTGTCAACAAGACACTTTGCATTTAAATTCAATTTTGTGTGCTGGTCAGGGAAAAACACTTTTAGTTATCTTTGGAATCTAGGAAGAAAGCCAACTTCAAATATTTGACTCTTTATGTAGTCTACCACCTATCTGGAACCTTTGTCAGAAAAATTTTAAATTATCTTTGAAGAAGATTGATGGGGCATGATTATTTGAACATTTGTATAATTGTTTAAATATACATATTTAAATAGCCTCTGCGTATACGTGTAACCTGAAACACATTCACATATACTTACTTATAACATAGTATAAACATTTTATGTTTATAATGAAATATACAAAATCACAATCATAGTAGCAGTGATTGTGCTCAAATATATATTTTCAATAGTTCTACATCTTTATACTCTATTAGAGTATCAATAAATGGAATAAATATTTAACATTTACTATTAACACATTTACTATCTTACTGTCATATCTTAATTCATGACAACTAGGGGTCATGAATTTTGGCTTTTTATACGTGACACAGTGGAAAATGCTTTCGATACTTGCCATGGTTTGAATGTTCCCAAGAAGCTTATGTTGAAATTTAAGATGAAATCTTTAAAGGTGATTAGGTCACCAGTGCTCCCTCCGAAAAAGATCAATGCTGTGACTATGAAGTAACAAAGTAACAGTATTGCTGAATTGGGCTCTTGATTAAAGTATGAACTTGACTTCATTCGCCCTCTGCCTTGTTTACTTGCTTCTGCCTTCTGCTGTAGGATGACCCTCGGGAGGTGCTGATGTCATGATCGTGTATTTCCCAGCTCCAGAATCTGGAGCTAAGTAAAATTCTGTTCTTTATAGACAACCCAGGCCATGGCATCCTGTTACCTGAGCAGACCATGTAGTTGAGACAACACTGCTCCTGTTTCTCCTAGGATACCTTTACTATTTTTCTACATGCTGACTATTCCTATGATTTTCAACTCAACAGCAGTATCTGTGTCTGTCTGGAAGCTTGTTTATAGTTGCCACATACCTCTTTCTTGTGCAGAAAAACTTGGTAATTCATTTTCCTCCATGTACAGATTTAAAATTGTCACTTATGAGTACTAGATTAAATGCTAGTAATCTTTTTTTTTTATTGTTTGGGATTCATTGAAGGCAC
The DNA here is from genome assembly GCA_963573935.1 of Arctocebus calabarensis. Lineage (NCBI taxonomy): Eukaryota > Metazoa > Chordata > Mammalia > Primates > Lorisidae > Arctocebus > Arctocebus calabarensis. The sequence continues at coordinate 8,389 of CAUYON010066075.1, read as the reverse complement.
AAATAATTAGGCTACCTTGATTGCATTTATTAGGTATAGTCCCCCTTATAATTGTGTCCTGTCCCCAAGAGGTGTGCCATACCCTGGGACCCGGATCTCCGTTCCTTCCCCCCTCTCCACACTCCAATGCTAGTAATTTAATAGGACACTTTAGATGTGTCATTATACTGTCTTTAAATTTTCCTTTATGGTTGAACCATCCATGGGTCTGTGCTTGATACTGCATGTGCTAGACATTTATGTACTTGGCTTTGCTAATTTACTAATAGTTTATAATTCTAATAATTCACTTTCACCCAATCTTTATCTTATTGAATTTCTGGAGAAGCCAATCTTACAGATAATACTGATACCGGAATCTCAGGTTCTTGGTCTCAGTGATTTAAAGAAATCCGCGGACCACAGATCAGTGGTAAGACAGAATTTATTTACAGAAAAGAATACAAAAACACTAAAGCTCCTGGTAGAGAGAGAGAACTCAAGTGGGGAGAGAAAAGCTCTCTCCATTTCTCTCCTGGTCTTTCCCCTTGTCAGCGCTTAGGCTCTTAGTCTCTGGGTATATATAGGTGTATAGGTTCCTTGACCAGGAAATGAATGAACACAGTCCCTTCTCAGGACAAGGTGAATGAATGTATTAATGAATGGACACAGTTCATTCATGAAATTGAGGCCTAGGAAATTCACATGCAATTGACCTAGGCATAGGAAATGGAGATTCTGAATTTAGTCCTAAGTGTAAAGTGAAGGAGACACAAAGGCACCGGTGTCCCCTCAGCAGTTGTCCGGTCTTTTTTGGCTATTGGAGCTTCCAAAGGGGGTGGAGGATCCCTCCTTGTCTCTCATCCAGCGGCTGGTTCCTCAGCCGGCTACCACCGCACCAACACCGCCAAGGTGGAGGCTCAGCTCCACTGAGCTGGCTGGGGAGCCAAATGTCCTGTATCAGTACAATTAGAAATTTAGGGATTGCCTGCTTTATTTCATAGATTTCTGGACAGTATTATTGTCCATTTCTTTCAAAAGTATTCTTCAACTTTCTATTAAAATTGCTCTGCAATTGACCCTTAGTAAGTATTATTTAATGATTTCTAACATCTGCATGATCAGTACTTCAGGCTGAAATTTCCAAGTAAGTGTTTTCCCCTCAAAGCGGGTTACTGAGAACAGTATTGTGATAGTGTCGACCAACAAGGTCACCTAGCAGAGAAACTGTAGTTTACATAGGAAAACATTTTCTAAGATAAATGTCTTGAAGACAGAAATAAAGAGTTTTATAAGTCACAATTTGTTTTAAAAGTCATTTACAATTTTACTGAGAAAATAAAATATTTGTCTATATGATTTTATAAATATATGTCTATATGTTTGTACAAACACTGGCTATGGTCTGAAAGTCTGTGTTTCCCCTTAAATTCACCCATTAAAAATCCTAATCCCAAGGTGATAGTACTATGAGGTGGAGTCTTTTGCAAGGTGATTAGGACATGGGGATAGAGGCCTTAGGAATGAAATTGGTGCTTCTACAAATAGACCTAAGGGAGCTCATTTGCATTTTTCACTCTATGACGACCCAGCTACAAGGCAACATCCGTGAATCTAAAATTGCGCCCTCACCAGAAACTGAATCTTGCAGAGTCGTGATCTTGAAATTCTGTCCCGTCCCACGGGACGCAGTTAATCGTGGGGGCGAGGGGGACCGAGCCTGAAAAAGAATGGGCGAGAAAGAGAGAACGAGACCAAGCAGGTTTCTTGTCAAGGTCCCTTTAATGGCGGCGGGAAGCCAGTTTTTAAAGCTTACAAGTAGGGGGAGGAAGGGGTGGGATATAAGGGAGCCTGTTGTTTGCTGATAGGCAGGTTTGAAGTTCCGGCTATTGGCTGGTTAAGCGGGTGTGGGAAGGCAAAGAGGGCGGGGTATAGCTGGAGTCTTCCATTGGTTGGGGCGGCTGTGTGGTGAGGCTTGAATGCCGTGGCTGTATTTTATTGGCTTTGGGTGGTGTCATGTAACACCTAGAACCAATGGAATGAAGACACCGCACCCGGAATGCTGTCTTCATCCCGCAGGCGCACATTAAGCGGAAGGTGACTATGGGGAATTTTTGAAACCCATGAGGTGGGGAGGTTCGGTTGAGGGTGACGTTATCTTAGGCCATGGCTGGCCAGGCTCAAACTGGCCAATAGGCTTTATTGTGACCTTTTTAGGAAGGACCAATGACCATACGGGCCAGGCTTTTCTGCGCGAGCTGCGGCGGGGAGGAGAAGGACTCCCGACGCCATTTTAGGTTAAAGAGCCTGATGGTCGCCAACAACTTCTCAGGCCAGGCGTGCAGTTTTATTTTCCAGAGGTATGTTTAAATACTATTCATAGTTCAATATGGATAATTCGTGCGCTTTTGGTGGCTTCGACTCCCTTTAGCCTGTTATGATTATAGATAAAACAGCGTCTGAGAAGGTGCTGTTCAGAGAGGTGCTGGGGGTGCAGGCGGCTGTCCTGCAGATTCCATCCTCTTGCCCTCATTAAGTTCCTACAATGCCCCTAGCAGTAACTTTTAACAACCACGCACACTCATAAGTGACCTTCTTCCTCCAATTCAGAAGTTTATGGGTATAAACCTTTCTTATCTTAGCAAAATATTTATTTTTTCACTATCTCACAGACACTGATTTCCTTCCCTCCCCTCTTTTCCTTCTTTTTTTCCTTCATTCTATCTTTCCTTCTTTCCTTTCTTCCTTCTTCTTTTATAAATCTAGCTTCCTTGTATTATGGAAAAGCTGTTGCCTGAAAAGTACGGAGCTCACATGTGATTTTTGTTTTGCTATTACATGGTTCATGGAGCAGAGAAAAGAGAAACCTGAAAAGAAAATAATTTTAGAAGATCTGGTCCCCAGGTGCTTAACTGAATATGGATTCTAACATGAAGCCTAGAAAAAAATACTTCTGGTAAATTTATCTTTTGCTTGGAATTGCGGTGGTTGGGAGTCCCCTTGACAAACTGTTCAAAACCGTTTCTCCACTTATGAATTTCTGGGCATTACACAGACTTTACTGATAATGCTATCCCTGCTCATTAGAATTTTACATTCTGAGGCAATGAATTGTAAAATCCAGTACAAAATCGACATTTAAAGGCTGGAGAGAAACATAAGGGAGAGATAATAAAGCATTACAGTGAGACAGGAGTAAAGAAAACTATGATATCATTTTGTATTATAGGGTGATAGGCTGAAACAAGACAGCCTAAAGGGGAAGTCAGTAGAATGCAGAAAGCACTAGAGAAAAGAGGGCTGTCGAGGAACAGTAATACAGAGGATGAGTGCCACAGGAAGAAACGAGGAAAAGAAAAGGGGTAAATTCAAAAAAAAGATAATTTAAAAGGGGACAGGGGAAGTCAAAGAGTGCAAGAAAGATAAACAGACAAAAATACGCAGGAATCATCTACAGCCACACCACCCCGAATGCGCCCAATCTTGCCTGATCTTGGAAGCTAAGCAGAGTCAGGCCTGGTTAGTACTTTGATGGGAGACCTCCTGGGAGGACCGAGTGCTGTAGGCTTTATAAAGAAAAAGAAAATGCACAAGAATCTCCATAGTTGACATCTCTCTACACCAACCATGTCTTTAAGTTGATGTAATTTTCACAGAACAGACATGTACCACGTGCGTCTACCGGCACAGCAGGCCTAGTCTACACGTGTTGACCTGTTATTACAGTCCCTTGGGTGGTCAACTTACAGAGGTTCTACAGTAATTGGCAGGAAGACTAAAGAGGCAAAATAGGATGGAGAACAAAGATTGAATTTATCAAATCAAAGGTAGGTTTCAGTAAGATCCAAATGGAAACAATGACATAATATACAATTCTTCCTATTTCAATTCAATCAAAAGTGAGTTATTCACTGTATTTGCAATAATTTCAATGAGAAAAAATGTAAACTATTCAAATTACATTTTTTATGAAGAAAATAATTTTGTCTTTATTATTTCTGACTCACCACTATTTCATCTGTGTGGTGTGTGTGTGTATTTATGGATTTAAGGCAACTTCCACTGGTAGTGCTCAGTTATATCTTTATATTTGACAGAAATGATTATTTAATTGGAATTTTCTAAGGAAGTTAACATGAAGGAAGGCAGAGAGTTTAATATTCGTTTCAATTTTACCAATTTGAGTTTTTGAAAAGAGAGGCCTGCCTTATGTATAATGATTAAATGATTAATCAAGTTTTCCCAATAGAGTATGAAATTCTGCTATTAAAATTAAAATTTGTTTTATCAGGGAATAGCTGTCTGTAACCTCTCTGATATTAATAACCAAATGTAAAGGGAAATCATGAGAGTGAATAGCCCACAGGAGAATTAGAAACCATTTATTTCTGGAGGTAGCTGTAGTCCAAAGTTTAAATTATTTCACAATTGCAACATAAAGTCTCCCTATAAAGACAGAAACAAAGCAATTTTCAAACAGTCGGGGGAAGCGGTGCACAGGTTTTTTGATTAGCTCTAGGATGCATTCAAGATTCTTTTTTCTTGTTTTGTAATTAACACTTGCTAATGACTTAGAATCAAGGTGATTAATGAGCCATTTTCTTTGTAAATTCACATTCTGTGTTGCAGGAAGAAATATGAGGCCTCACTGGTGAAAAAAAAAATTAAGGCAAAAAGAATGACCGTACAAAGAGTCAAAGCAAAGTCTGTCAAAATACAAAATACCTCTACAGCAAGTCCACAAGAGGCCAGTCCTCTTTGGGATGTTGCCCCTGACCAGGAACAAGGGAGCAAAGCTTTGCTCACCATGCACTACAGATTTATTTATTTATTTATTTTTGATACAGAGTCTCACTATGTCGCCCTCCATAGAGTGCAGTGGCATCACACTCCTGGGCTTAAGCAATTCTCTTGCCTCAGCCTCCCAAGTAGGTGGGACTACAGGCGCCACCACCATAACACCCAGCTATTTTTGGTTGCAGTTGTCATTGTTTAGCAGGCCTGGCCAGTTTCAACTCTCCAGCCTTAGTGTATGTGGCTGGCCCCGTAACCACTGTGTACAGGTGCTGAGCCCTCACTACAGATTTTTACATATTTAACAGAAGTGTACTTCCAAGGTCACTGATTTGTAAAATGGGCCTGGAGCTGAGCCGCTAGGAGGCGCACTTCCAAAGAACACATCATATTACTCCTTTATAAATATACTGATTATTGAATCCACAAAATGCAAGTATCCCTTTGGCCTCAGGATGGACTTTAAAAAACAAAAGCCACTAAAAACAATCTTAACTCTTCTATCTAAGCACTGACAATTGTAAGGAAGGTATATATAACAGCAACAACAAAAAACAAAGCACAAAACTGTGTTCTCTAGGGAAATCAGTACTTCTAAAATCAGAAAGCCTCCTGGTGCCTGTGCAAGAGATGAGGTGTGAGCAATGGCCTTGTCTCTGCCATCAGAGCTGATGAACAGAGGAGATAGAAATCTGAACCCTGCCTTCCAGACACTGGGGTCCTCTGAGTGTGGGTTGAGATGAGGACAGACCATTGCCCAAATCCTTCCTCTGTCGGGGTCACAATCACAGCATGGAGCAGCTTGTTCATGGACCAGTGGGGATGGCTTGGGGTGGATGAAAGACTCCCGTGAAAGCAGAGATACAGTTTTTTCTTTTCCTCTCCCATTACAACCCTTCAGAACTGGGCAGAGAATGAGTGTATAGCTATTGGTTCAGAAGAGACCCCTTTACCAGTTTTTTTTTTTTTTTTTTGTCCCTAAATGGATCATTGAATCAACAGAGATTTTTAGAATTTTATATGTGCAAAAGAAATTATTAAATGAAGCAAATTACTATTTGGAGTAAATTGTACTCTCCATCCATAAGCACTTGAAAAATGAGGAGTTCCCAGGCCGTGAGAGCTCAGAACTCAGCCCATGTTTCTCTCCTGTGTCATTAACTCTCTGGGGACCTCTTGAAGGTTGGGCTCACTCTCCCCTCCATCAAAGGGTGTCAGGAGCAGAAGAAAGGAGCCCCAAAATTGAAGTCTTTGGCTCTGGGTCTGAAGTCAGTTCCCAGATGCAACGTATCTTCTGTTATGGGCCAGATTGGATTACTTAGCCCCAAATTCATGTGTTGAAGCCCTAACTCCCAGCACCTCAGAAGGTGACTGTAATTGAAGATAGAATCCTTAGAAAGTAGCCGGCCCCTTATATCGAGAGTGGCGAGTTCAAACCCAGCTCCAGACAAACCGCCGGGCATTGTGGCAGGCACCTGTAGTCCCAGCTACTCAGGAGGCTGAGGCAAGAGAATCGCCTAAGCCCAAGGAGTTAGAGGTTGCTGTGAGTTGTGTGATGCCATGGTACTCTACTGAGGGTTAATAAGTGAAATGCTGTCTCAAAAAAAAAAGAAAGTAATTAAATTAAAATAAGGTCATCAGACTACCAGAACTGCAGTAGTAATTTCTGTTGTTTAAACGACCCTATCTTGTTACAGGAGTCCTAGCAAACTACTATACCTTGTAATTCCTAACTCCAGGCAGAGACTTCACACCTGCAAGTTCTGGCTTGATATCTTTGTTTGAAGCAGTGGCCAAAAACTTATCCTCAATACATAACCAGTTCTTTTGTCAGGATAAATCTTCATTTATTGGTGTTCTGAGTAGGAAAGTATTTGTAAAAGGGCTAAATATGCCACCAAGAGAATTAAGGAAAAAAAAATTGCAGGAAACCTAAACTTTGATTCAGGGGTACCGGAACATATGATTTGTGCTTTAGATATGACCCAAAACTTTTGTTATCTGGGGTTTGGTTACATAATTAGAGCAACGCAGTGGGCTAGGTTTTAGCCATGCCAGAAATGGAGCCAGGACAAACTGAGTGAAGAACAGGGCATTGGCAAGCAGGAAGCCATGCACTGTTGGCAGCAAATTCAGGATGAGTTTATACTTTTTGACAATTACATTCTATTCTAAGGCCAATAAAATAATGTTAGGAAGAAGTTTAGTGGACCTGCTTTTTTTTTCTTAACTGTTGACTAACTCCACCAGGACAGGGCTTCCTCAACCAGTGTTTATCTTTGGTAAAGTCTATCTTCTTCTTTCCTTTATACATGCTTGTTAGTTGTGATTTTCTGTCCTAAAACTACTTGGAAGTGACTGAGGGAGTGAATCACTAAAGAGAATGGAGGAAGACAAGTTGTAAGTGTCTCCTCCTGCTTCCTCCTGTATCCTTCCCCAGAAAACTCTGAGTTTATGTACTTGCTCTGGGGACATCCGGCATAAAACACTTACTCTGTGCCTTGACCATGCCGAAAAGTTGAAGATATATTTTTTTTTATTTAATCCCATGTTTTGGATAAGTGTATAGATTTCCTTATTCACACACACCTGAGTTTTTATTTAGGTCTTACTTCTTTGCAGCTATGTGACTTTAGGCACATGTTATAAACTTTCTGGGCTATTTCTCAGCTTCCAAGTCTTTAAATCACACTTTATGGTACTTGTTTCTTTCTGAGGATTAAATAAGGTGATGTGCGTAAAGTACTTAGTACACTGGACTCTTGGCATGTAGTAAGGGAGACAAAGCTCAAAATATATTACTCCTGATGCATGAGAGGAAGATAATAAGGAGACCTTATTAAACATAAATACTGAAGCTCAAAAGAGGCACATAATTTGTCTCACAACCAGTAATTTACATTACTGGAATTTTGACCTAAGCCTGGAGGCTTAACCACTTTGTTCTATTGCCTCTTAATGGATGGTGGATACACTTCGCCTGTGTAGTACTCAGGAATTACAAAATACCAAATGATAATGACCTCTAAACTAAAGAACATGTATCTTTTTTAAATTGAATCATAACTGTGTACAATAGTTCAATCATGGAGTACAGTGTGTAGGCTTCATATACAACCTGAGATAATTTCATCCACCTTTTTGACATAACATTCATGAGATTTTCTCATTTACCGTGTGAAAACATTTGTGTTCTGCATTTAGTAATTTTCTCCTGACCCTTCAAAGATGTAACTCAAGTGTGATCTCACCCTTTATCCTCGCTCCCCCCACCCTCTCCCTCCTCTTCCCTCCCTCTCCCCTTTCCCTGTCTTCTTGTGCGATAACTGGGTTGTAACCTTCACATGAAAGATATAAATTTGCTTCATATTAGGGCTGTATACATTAGATACTTTTTCTTCCATTCTTGAGATACTTTGCTAAGGAGAGTGTGTTCCAGCTCCATCCATGTATTATGAAAGATGTAAAGTCACCGTCTTTGTTTAAGGCTGCATAATATTCCATGGTATACAAGTATCTTATACCTCTTTCCCCTAAATATTTTGGAGACTGATGACAAGATACATATTATACTTTCTTTCTTACTATAAATGGGAACAATGATTTTGTCAAAAAG
>CAUYON010066074.1:0-26692 GCA_963573935.1 Arctocebus calabarensis | reverse complement strand
TCACACAAAAACTTAAATTTCACCTCAAAAAAATCACAAGACAAAAGAGAAAGCAATTTTGCATGAAATATCTTATAACAGTGAAATTGGATTATATTTGTTAACATCACATTGCTTCTTTATGTAATTATACAAATCTAGCTGCAAAAAGTTTCATGTCCCAAAATGTACCAACAATAATACTATTCCTTCCATTTTTTTTTTTCAAAGTCTCCTCCTATCTGAATTTAATCCATTCTACAGGTATAAGACAAACTCTTTCCTGTCAATAAATTCTGTTACTAGTAGAGAAATCTTTTCCTACTTCGAATTTGCCAAGCACTCACTGATCATATTGAGAAAAGATTATACTCTGTAGGTAACAGTAAATAAGCAGAGGTGTAAAATTGCTTATTTGATAAAAGAAAAAAAATTATCTTGTGTTTTCAAGTTCTTTAAAATACGACTTTGGTGTTTTGATGGGGATTACATTAACTCTGTAGATTACTTTTGGTAGTATGGGCATTTCAATAATGTTCATTCTTCCTAGCCAGGAGCATATGTTCTTCTATATGTGAGTGTCTTCTGCTATTTCTTTTCTCAGGGTTTCTTACTTCTCTCTGTAGAGATCCTTTCCATCCTTTGTTAGGTATATTCCCAGGTATCTTATTATTATTATTTTTGAAGCTACTATGAAGGGAGTTATTTCTTTGATTTGGTTTTCAGCTTAATTGTTGTTGGCAGATACGGTGGCTTCTGATTTGTGGACATTGATTTGATAACCCAAGATGTTAATGTAATTCTTAATCATTTCCAGGAGTCTCACGGATGACTTGCTAGGGTTTTCTAAGTGCAAAATCATATCATCAGCAAAGAGAGAAGAAAGTTTAACCTCCTCTGTCTCCATTTGGATACCTTTGATAGCCTTCTCTGCCTGATTGCATTGGCTAGGACTTCCAACACTATGCCGAATACTAGTGGCAATAATGGACGTCCTTGTCTGTTCCCATTTCTGAGCGGAAATGCTTTCAGTTTTACTTCATTGAGTATGATGTTGGCCAAGTGCCCATCAACCCATGAATGGATAAATTAACTGTGGCATATGTATATCATGAAATATTATTCAGTCATGAAGAAAGATGGAGACTTCACATATTTTGTATTTACCTGGAAGGATTTAGAGAACATCCTCCTAAGTAAAGTATCACAAGAATTCAAAAGCAAACATCCAGTGTGCTCAATATGAATGTGAAACCAGTAGATGAAAAACACATTTAAATTCTAAAAGGAGAAAGTGGGGGGGGGGGAAGAGTATGGTAAGCTCCCACATAATTGATACAATGTAGGGGTGTATAGCACATCTCCTAGGTCAAGGCCTCAATTGCCATTTGGACTCCACCTAACAAATGCAAACAATTTTTTTTGTATGTACCCTTTTGTATGTATTTGTATGCACCCTTATATTAATCTGAAATTTAAAAAAAGAACAGAAGGAAAAAGGGAAATAAATTATCTTGCTTGTTTTAGAGCATAGACAAGTAGAAATCTGGAAAGACCAGCTCTTTAAAGTGCTAGAAAGCATCTAGGACTCACTGAAATATTCCAGACAAGGGGAAACACCATCAACTAAGGTGAGGAGAAGAGGAAAAGTGACTGGCTTGAGAAATATTCAGAAAGCACATTCAAGTTCATGTCATCTGTTAAGAATTGATTGCGAGGCATGTTAAAGAATAAAGATCAATCTACGTTTAGAGTTTATAATTTAGAACGCAAAATCTTACCTACCAACCATGTTACCTACCAACCATCATCTTTTCCCATCATCATAGGAAAGATGTTGAAGTCAGTGTGGGCCATGGTAACTTGTGACTCCTATAATACATGCCCAGGAAGGGCTAGGCAACAGAGGACTAGGGTTCACATTGAGAAATCCAGGATGAGGATAGATATTTGGGGCATTATCATCTACTACTATTTAATTAATTCACAGTTATGGATTTGAAGAGAATGTAAAGTGAATGGAGAGTAGAAGAAGAGTTAAAGGCACAGAAAAATTTTAAAAAGAACCCTGGAAGGTGAATATGAATAAATACTCAGAGATGTGGGAGGAAAGCATGGAATAAAGTTAGGAAATCATGAGATTTAATTTTAAAGAGCCATGATTTAGAGATAGAATATGTCAGTTATTTTTATTGCCTCTCAGCTTCAAATATACCCTTCAATCTATGCTCTGTGATACACATGGAATTCCTTTAATAATGTCTCCTTTCAAGTGGGCATGGAGTTACATTTTCTCATCAGAGGATACTACGGGACACTAGAGCGGGATCTCCTGCCTCCATTTTTTTGGAAGCCAGACATGGGATATGTGGGTGTGAAAACATCCAGTGAAGTTTGCTCCAGTCACTGATCCTGAATGCAGTTCCTGGAGACTTAGCAGCCCCAGAGTAGGAACCTCTCTATAGCCCACTCTACCCAGAAACCTGAGTTCCTATGTTCTGAGAGCCTCCTACCATCACGAACTCTAGAACTAACACTGCACACTTTGCCACCAGTTGCCAATTGCCACTTCAACCTCTGGCACTCCCAGGGGTACAGATATTTGAGTTCTACCGCCATGATAACAAATTACTACCAACTTCATGGTTTCAAATTTCTGCAGGTTGAGATCCATCATGTCTCATTGTACTAAAATCAGGGTGGCAACAAGATTGGTTCATTTTGGAGGCTTTAAGTTGAATCTATTTCCTTGCCTTTTCTGGCTTTTAGAAGCTGCCCACATTTTGTGGCTTGTGGCCCCTTTCCTGTCTTCAAAGTCAGCTATGTTTAATCTCTCTGACCATTCTTCTTTAATCAGGGCACTATAATCACAGGTGAGAAAGGTTCTTTACTTAAGGACCTAAGTTACCCAGATGAACGAGGAGAATCACTCCATCACAAGTTCCTTAACTGAATCACATCTGCAAGTCTCTTTTGCAATGTATAGCAGCAAATTCACCAGTTCCAGAAATTAGGATGTGGACATCTCCAGGGGTCTTTAATCTGTCTATCACCATGGATTATTACTCACTCAGTAACTCAGCCTAGCTCTGGCTGAAGAAGCAAATTTCTTTATTTTCTTATGGATCTAAACTATATGTCCTCCAAAGAGATGTAAACTTCTCCCAAATTGTTCTTATGTAGATACTTTCCCCCAGGTGTAGACTACCACATAAAGTTTCCTTTAATATTAATATTTTCTTATTTTATCATAGGAGTAGTTCTTTATATTAAACTTCCCTTCTTTGACACACTGTGTGGTTTTTATCTTCTGGTTAGACATGGACTGCTACAGCTTTTATAAATAATCCAAAAGTCATCTATGAAGGAAAGTAAGTACAAAAACTATAACAAAAAAAAGAAGAATCAAGGGTGCTAGTTTTGATTTTATCTGTTTTGGCTTGGGGAAAAATTGAGGATTCTTGTAAGTTGAAGGAAAGAATCAATACAGACCTAGGATAAAGGTGCTAGAGAAAGAAATAATATCCTAAAGACAGGAAAAGCTAAAATCTACTCCAGAGGTTGAAAACACTGTTTACCAATCATGAGAAGTTTTTTTACATTTCTGATCTCCAGGCCCTGTCCTCAGAGATTCTATTAAATTAGTCTTAGGTGAAACACAAACATCAGGTTCTTTGGTGGCCAGACACAGGGAGCAGGTTATGGGTGAACAGGCAGGTGTAGAGGGCTAAAATATCAACAAGTTGTCCTATTATTTTTCTCAATGTTTTTTGGAGAATTTGAAGGCAATATCACAAGTTGACAATAAGGCAGGAATTGTGAAAGAGCTGTGGACATTTAATAACATCTACTGTGGCACACATATATAACTTGCTATGGATTCAGATGTATGAAACTTGTTTCCTAACATCTCAAGAAACTTTCTCTTTAAGTGAAAGACTAAACACAATAATAAAAACATGAATAATAATGCCAGCTAGAATACATTAAGTTTAGAGAAATAATAGAGGAAATAAAATGACTGGCATTTAGAAGAGAGTAAAGACTTTGGGTTGAGTGATGAGCAAACATTTCAAGATATGGAACTTAACCTGGGCCTTAAAAGATGTATCAAAAGGATGAAGGCAAAAAAATAAATTAATTAATTAAATTAAAAAAAAGAAAAGGATGAAGGCAAACACTGTTGATGGTGGGAGGCACATGAACCCCACTTAGGAGCTACTGAGCAGATTTCCCCAGCTACAGTAGAAGATTTTAAAGAGACTAATGAGAGAGTTTAAATATGCGGTTAAAGTCAGATTTAGTTTTTACTGAAGAGTTACATGAAATATTTAATAAGGGAAACTATGGATACCACACTAAGGAATCTTGACTTTATCTGTAACAAAAAGCCAGTGGAAGGTGCATCTTTGGTTCCCCTAAACACATAGTGCCTTCTGCAACTCTTATCAGTATTGACGGTAAAATTGACCTAAAATTACTCAAGCAGCCTTAGCATTGGGTCCCAGTAACAGGAAGCATGGTATGATTATACAACTAAACAGAACACATTTCTGAATACAAAATGCAGACTTCAGGATCTCACAGGTCAAAATTCCATATAAACACTTGAGTATAAATAAAGGTTATAACAACATGGTGAATGTTTTGAAATATCACATAATTTTATACTCCTTCTTGGTAGAGTATATGTTTTGTCTTTGTTTTTGTGTGGGAACACAAAAAATATATCCATGAAAATTATTAACCTTCCCTAAAAGGAAAAAGGATGAAGCCAGAGTAGTAAAATTAGTCCAACATTTACCAGCTCTTAGAAAATCAGAAAGATTTTTTTAAGCCCAGTCTTTTAAGAAAAGACTTTTGATTTTCATATAAAGAACAAAGCTTGGAGGGTATCCAAAGGATCAATCTTGAAATAGAAAAAAATGAAAGATGTTATTGATATTATTTAAGAGAACTTGATGACTAAGACACCACAGTGTCTAGTTTTTTCTAGAGGGAAAAAACTCTTCTGGGCCTCGGGGGTTGAGGGAGTTGTCAAAATGGAGTGGAGGGAAATAACTAGAAAGTTTGAGGAAGAAGATTTGAGGTGGAAGGATGATGACTACTATGTCACTAAGGATTTAATTCCCAATTAGAAAGGAATTAAAAAATCCAGGCAAATTTTGGTAAATCCGAGGACATCAGATTGATTCCTTCATATCAAACAAAAAGGGGAGCCTTCTCCAGGCATAGACGAGTAAGTCTCCCAAAGGGGTCAAAAATTCCCAAGATTACAGTTTCCAGGTTATGAAAATGGAAGAGGGAAAATGGCTGACGTGGGTCTGGGTAGGTGAGCCTGGAAGCAGCTTTACCTCTCTGCCTTTGCAGAGGAGCAGTGATCCCAACACCAAGGTATGCCCACCCTGAGAGGACACATATCATTTCTAAGGGTAACTTTTTGAAGGTTTATTTCAAGTGAAATTAATTTCTAGATACTCAGCTTACAATGTACTTCTTCTAAAATTTGATTTGCTTAAAAACTCACCCCTTTTCTTTTCACAATAGTCCTTCCATTTCAAAAAACAAGAACATATTCTTTGGTGCATTGCCCCAGTTTAAAAAATATATGGAATACACAAGAAAAGAAATTCTGGAGTATTGGTATTCTTATTGAGAAAGTTAACGCCTCTACTAACTGGATTTAAAGAAAATATTTTGTAAGGAAGATGGTTACCTAGTCTTTAAGTTTAGGTAAAAATTAAGGTATGGTAGAGCTCAGTTTTCAACTGTTAAATCATCATAAATATTTTTGCTTAGAGACCACTGTTAAATTTGATACATAAGCAGGGAAGACATAAAAATATTGAATCATCTTGTTATAATAAAACTATTGTCATTCCTATGAACTATGTATCTGAACAAGATTTTGAACATTTATATCTATAAATTATTTAAATGAATAGAATTGATTATTAAACATATCTCATTAAATAGTATATAATATTCAATTATAAATTCTTAAAATAATTGGAAAGAATTCCTATCTCATTATGGGATAGATTTTTAATGTACTTTTGCCTTTTTATTTAAGAGTGCTATGCATTAAATTTTATAATACAGTTGGGTTATTTAGATTAGCTAGAATCTACTAATAATAGAATTGATAAACATAAATCAAATCATTTTAATTTTAAGATATTTTTAACATTTTAATTTTTAAGCATTATTTTGGTTTTATGATTATAGAAACAAAAAATAATAAATCTTATTTTATAAACAATTGTAACAGAATAAATCAGTTGGATTTTACATAAAAGTCTGTTTTTTACATAAAAAGCAACACAAAAGCTCATTATCATACAGCAATAACCATTTATTGGCTTGTTTCTCTCGGAGCACCTGGAGTTGAGCTTGGAGATTTGCTTACCTTGGCTGATCTTGCTCATACATCTCCACCTGGATGTTGAGTCATCTAGGCTGAGATGACTGGGTTCAGTTGTCTTTCATCCTTCAGTGGACTAACTCTGGGAGGAACATAAATGAGAGGGAAAACTCAATCACTCAAGAGCTTCCCAAGCCTCTGTTCACATCACATTTCTCAATATTAAGTTGACCAAAGTGAATCACAAATTAATCCCACACTCAAAATGGTAGGGGAGCACAGAATTACATGACAAAGGCTGGATAAAAGATTGGGCCATTTTCACAATCTACCACAAAGGTGGTAATTAAAGACTTTCAAACAATAACATATAGAAAAGCAATTCTGTAGGGAAAGTGAAGGGCAAATATGAAATCAGGAGAAAAAGGACTAAAATACAATTTATGACTTCTAATGAAGAACTTGCCTGTGTTTTTAACATGGATGATAGTGTGTATCAAGTTATTATGCATTAGATTGTATTGGATTTATTTTTAAAAGTGACATAGCAGTTCTATTTTAAAAGTCATTTACAACATGTAAATATATCATTTGCAATTATTAAAACTTATGATGATCTGGGTACAATGCGGTGTACCTGAAGGCTGAGTTGAGAAGATCACTTGAAGCCAGGAATCCCAGGGTACAATGTGCTATGATTGCACCTGGGAATAGTCACTGCACTCCAGTTTAGGCAACATAGTGAGACTCTGTCTTTCTTTTAAAAAAAATTATGATAAAGGCTCAGTGCCTATAGCTCAGCAGTTAGGTGTCAGCTACAAACATAGGAGCTGGCAGGTTCGAATCCAGCCTGGGCCCGCCAAACAAAAATGACAACTACAACCAAAAAGTAGCTGGGCATTGTGGCTGGTACCTGTAGTCCCACCTACTTGGAAGGCTGAGGCAAGAGAATTGCTTAAGCCGAAGAGCTTGAGGTTGTTGTGAGCTATGATGCCACAGCACTCTACCCAGGGTGACATAGTAAGACTCTAAAAAAAAAAAAAAAAATTATGATAAAACTAAACTAAAAATGTATGATCTCCAAAGTTATTTTAGGAGGTATATAAAGAAAATAATTTGAATTCCACTGATATTGAATTTTCAGAATACAAAGGGTATGGAATTTCTAAAAGTCGAGTGAATCTGAAAAGGCCTGGGTCAGATAAAATCTCACTATGTTTGGACACCTCTCAACAAGAGGTGATGACATCAGTAAGACCATATCATGTGCTAGGGCACAGCCTAACTTCTTTGTCTTGTGAAGAATCTCTATTTTAAATTAAAAAAAAAATTCTTTAGGCCTTATGGGACAGCTAGAAATCCAACACAAGCAATTCCTGACTTAGACCATAGACTTGGGTATGCAACTCTTATGTTATTACATAATTAGAGAAGGAGATAGAAAGCATATGATATGACCCATAGATTAGTAGCAGAGAAAATCTAAATAGAAGGGAGAGTCATCATAAAGCCATGTCCTTTTAAGATTAAAAATATAACTAGTATCATTTGCCAAACCCAATACAAAAGTTCAGGACATTTCCCTTCAGCAGTAACTGCAGAACACACATTGAGCAAAGAAGCCAGGACTCATCATGTTAGATACAGTAAGGACTGATGCCAAAACCCAGCATCTCAAGCAGAGAATAGTGACAGGACCAGATACTCAGCACACATGAGGTTTTACTAGATTCCCTCCACACCCAGGCAGAGAAGGAAGAGGTGAAAGCAGATTCCCTATGAGCTAAGTTGCCTTCTGAGTTATTACCTTCAAAAGACTGTTAAAGAAGAGACTGAGATGTTTTAATTAAAAATATTAAGTAATTTCTGAAGACCACACAAATGGGTATGTGTGGGAAAATTGTAATTCATTTTAGTAAAATTCGTGCTTCATAACTTGCACAGCCAAGATATAATGCCCTTTCATTGACTCACATGAATAATAATACTTATGAATATAAAAACCTAAGCAAAAATTAGTCTATTTTAAATAATGATTTAGAGATATTAAGGTTAATTTTTCAGGAATATAATTCACAATCACACAAATGTGGAAACAATCCAAGTGCTCTTCAATACATGAATGGATAAACTGTGGTACATGTTACATGTATTCCATGGAATGTTACTCAGCCATAAAAAGATGGAGATCTTCTGTCATCCAGGTTGCTACCTGGATGGACTTGGAGACCCATTCTCCTTAGCAAAGTATCACAAGAATGGAAAAACAAACATCACGTGTACTCAGTACTAAACTGAAACTAGCAGATTAATACCTGCCTACTCCGATGAGAGAAAAACTCAAAGAAATTCAAGAGTGGGGAGCAGAGGAAGGGGTTGGGTGGATTCCCACCTGGCAAGTATATTGCACCCTTCCTGTGTTCAAGGGCACACATACAACTTGGACTAAAACCTTACAGAAGCAAACTGTGTCACCTAATTATATATGCCTCCATATTAATCTGAAATTTAAAAAGAATTTAAATCTTCAAAACAAAATTAATTTTATAGTATTTTATTCCATACCTTGTAAAATATTTGAGTATTTGATACAAACAAAAGAATATGTGTATATCTCAAAGTAATAATATCAATGTAACACAATTTAGATAAAAAATACATATCTAGGGTGGTGCCTGTGGCTCAAAGGAGTAGTTCACCGACCCCATATGCCAAAGGTGGCAGGTTCAAATCCAGCCCTGGCCAAAAACTACAAAAAAAAAAAAATACATATCTTGAGGTAAAAATCATACACCCAAATATGAAATTCCTTTTCAAGTTATTTCAATCAATAAAGTCTACAGTGTGGAATTCTTTCCTCTACTCTTTTTTATGAATGCCCAGTGTCTAGCTTTGATAGAAAAACTAAATGACACAAGGATCAAGATTTAATATTGCGGTGAAAAGGGTAAATTAACTAAATGATTTCTCAATTCTCCTTCCAAGTCCTATGAGTTAATGAGCTTGGGCAAAACAATGACTAAACACAAAATGTGTGGAAATGTTGTCAGTGTTGAGCGTTTTCAATTAGAGATGCGGCTTCAGAGCCTGGGTAGTAAGGGAAGTGTGACCTTTTCTATTGAAGGACTGAGACTCATTATATACATTGTGAGGCATTTACCAAAACCCATTTGAGCAATTGCTTAGGCCTCTTTGTTGTCAGGTCAGAAAGACAGGATGGAAAACAGTTTGAAGTACTGTATTTTCTGGGATTGGCCTGAAGATGAGACTCAGGAATGGATGTGCCAGGACAGATGGGTGTGTGTCAGTCACAATAGAATCAGGAGATGGAAGACATACAGCTCTTTCCCCAGGCAAATTCTACTGTCCAGAAGTATGTAGGCATAAGGAATTGTTAACTATATTAACTACAAAGGTAGAACAACAAAAACAAAAAGAAAGCTGCCAGGACGTGTTGAAGGTACTACTCATAGGAAATAGCTACCACACCTAGAACTGAGGAGATATCTTGGCTCCCTAGCTCCAAGGAGCTGAAGATCAGGCCTATCAGGAGAAGGAAGAGGCAGGCTGGGATTGGTGTCTCTGAGGCAGGTTTATCCAATGTTAGATGAGTTCCACGGGTACCAATTGTTGCTTCTCCCAAAACTGACACTGTCAGGGAGAAGACATGAGACTGTGATAACCCAACACTGATGAGGCAGAATACAGATGGGAAGGAACCTGCCGTGCCAGCTCTGCCACTTTGTGGTCTCCCTCCTCAATACCCCTTGCTGATGGAGTCTTGCCATGACCAAAAGAGCGTGGGAGTTTGAACCTAAAGAACAATAGTTTAATAAGTGGAATAGGTCAAAAATGTAAGGATAGCAATTTGTAAAATCTATAGAAGACCAAACTAGGGAAGTATGCATCTGGAGGAGAAATACAAACATATCAGAATAGGACTGAAATCATAAATTGCCAACAACTACATAAAAATATATTTGTAAAGATTATATCATTCTAGCCTATAAAAAGTACAAGTGGTTGGTGATCAAATGTGATATTTTTTTATACTGAACCATAAAACAGTGCTGATGTTGATGGGTGAAATTGTAAATGGGTTGAATTCAAAATATCCTTAGCGGTTGGATCCACTCTTTAGGAGGGAGGTATTGAACGTGAGACTGATAACCCACTCCAGCCCTGGGAGGATTTGTTTGTCACTAAACAGGAATAGGAACTGAAAGTCATTCTGATTATTCAGGTGCGGGCCAGTGGACACAGTTACAAATACTGAGCCTTTTAGAACTTGACAATCAAAATACAAAATGTAAGTGTTATGCATGACTCCAGGAGAGCTGAGCTATGGGCAGACCTGTGATTATTTTCTTTAGAAGTAACCTGTGAACTATCTGGAAAACACAAGATGGCCCAGACAGAGGATTTTGTGCTCTGTGTATTTTCTCTTCCAAACCAGCTGATAATTCTTTATCACTTTTCCTTACAGTTCACATCACAAACCACATGCCCAATAAGGTTATAATTAAAATAAAAATCCATAAATAAATAAAAATGTTTGTTCTGGGAAGATCCATAGACACGGGCTTATGAACATTGAAAGTTAGGGTTTTAAGAACCTTTCTCAAAATCATAGACCTAAGAATGACAGAATTATAGAACCAATAATCCACTGGTCCTTAATCCATAGTAATTTTAGCTAGGTAACAGCATCCTCCCAAATACCAATGTAATTAGTTTTAGTGGTCCCAGAAACATGATTGGTGTCTATTACAATTGTTCTTTCAAAGGAGGCATCAGCTAAAGTGGATGTTATGGGATGGGCCATTTCCATTTCTGTTTGGTGTAATACTCCCTTGGCATGGGGCTTGGATAAGGATTCAGGTTTGAATGATGGTTAGGATTAGGCAGTCTTTGGAGATTAATAAGGTTTGGGGCCTTAAGATTAGTGCGAGGGTTTGGGACTGGCTCAGGTCTTGGTTAGGGTTAGGCAGCCCCTGGGGTTGAATAGGGTTTGGGGTCCTTGGATAAAAACTAGGTTTGGGGTTCAGGGCTACATTTAGGGTTGGGATTTTTGAGGTTGGGTAGTGATAGGTAGCCATTGGGGATCATTAGTGTTTGAGGCCTTTGGTTAGGGACAAAGTTAGGGTCCAGGTTCAGGTGGCTTCTAGCGTTAGGCAGCCCTTGATTATGAGTAGGATTAGAGGCCCTTCCTTTAGGGCTAGTATAAGAGTTTGGGTTCAGGTGATAGTATCAGGTGGCCCATGGGGAGGAGTAGGGCTCATGGCCTTGGTTTAAGGCTAGTGTTAGGCTTCTCATTCTTGTGATTGTTATGGTTAGGTAGGCTAGAGATGAATAGTATTTGGAGCCCTTGGTTTATGGCTAGGTTTAGGGTTTGAGTTTGGTTAATGAGTAGGATTAGGAGGTCCTTGGGAATAAATAGGGTTTAGGGACCTGGGGTTGGGGCTATGGTTAGGTTTGGGGTCAAGTGATGGCTAACGTTATGTAGCTCTTGGGAATGAATAGCGTTCATGGATCTTGTGCTAGGGCTAGGGTATGGGTACAGGTGATCATTAGTGTTAGGCCACCCTTGGGGATGAATAGGATTCGGGGCCCTTGGCTTAGGTTTCAGTTTAGGGCTTAGGTTCACATGGTCATTAGGTTTAGGCAGCCTGTGGGGATGTGTATGGTTTTGGACATTTGGGCATGTTTCAGATTCAGGTTTGGGTGATCATTACATTCAGGTACCTCCTGCAGGTCAGTGTGGTTCAGGAACCTTTGCTTAGGACTGAAATTACAGTTCAGGTTTGGGTGGTGATAGGATTAGTTGCTTCTTGGCCCTTGGGTAAGGTGAAGTTTACAGTGAAGTTCTGTGATGGTTAGAATTAGGCAGTCCATGGGGATGAATAGGGTTCAGGGCCCTTTAATTCAGGCTAGGGTCAGGTTTCTGCTTCGGGAGATGGTTAGGATTAGGATGCCCTTGGGGTGAATATCATTCAGGGCTCTTGGACTAGGGCTAGGATTCTGTGTCAGATTTTGAAGGCAGAATGGAGATCAAAGACCCCATTATAGACAAGGGAAAGCACTCCCAGTAAAAGAGGAAAATTAAAAAGTAAGCTGAGTTGGAACAAAGAAAAGTCAGCTAGTTTACCTTTAAGCCAGCCATAGCTAATTTCTTATCTGAACAAGTTTCCAGCCTTTCCTGAAACTATGGTTTATTAGGGATACAGCTTATAAACACCCCTGCTAGGTCTGTGAACACTCTGAGGAAAAAACATTGTCCACAGAATACTCTGAGGAAAAAACAATGTCCACAGAAGAGGCTATGGCAAGACCTAGAAAGATACATTAACTGACTTGTTTCCTGCCCATTAAACAAACAACACAGATACCCATTGTGGAGATTTGCATTTGGCGGGGGCAGAGATCATGGGAACAGCTCGAGCCCTGAGATATGTGCAGAAGGGCTTATATCCCTTATCACAGAGGAAGATCCTCTGTAGTGGTGATGAGAGGAAAATTCCTCTCTCCCACCGATTCCTCAGAGGAGTTCGACACCAATGGTGTTTTACTCCACAGGGAACTAGCAGAGTTTAACACCTCTCTATGAATCTGTATGTGTGGCTCCAGACAGGTGGCTACCCCCACGCAAGGCTCAGGTTTCAGATTTCTCAAGACTGCTCAGATCCTTAAAGTTAATAATAATAACAATAGGAGTTGATATGCTCTACTCAGAGAAACTGCTGGCATCTTTGTTCCCTCCCTCAGCTTACCCTCTGGGCAAATAGATTTCAATAAAATCAGAGTGGAACAAATACTCTGGACCATCACCGGAGCCCCACAACCTGGCAGTGGTCTCGCAAGTTCCCACCTTTTATTCTATTCTGTGTCTCATGTCTCTTTCTTTGCCATCATTTCTAACTTTATATTTCTTCCGTCAGTCATCCCAGTTCCACAGGTCTTATTGGACCCTGCCCTGACACAGGACCCCATCAGGGTTTGGGTGATTTTTAGGGTTAGGGTGACATTGGAGATGAGTAAGGTTCAGGGCCCTTAGGCTGGGGCAAAGTTTCAGGTTTAAGTTCATGTAATGGTTTGAGTAATGTGGCCCTTAGCACAAATAGAGTTTGGGGGCCTTGAGTTAAGGCTAGGTTTAGGATTCGGGTTCTGGTGATAGTTAGGGTTAGGCTTCCCTTAGGGATGAATAGGGTTTGGGGTCTTGAGTTAGTGCTAGAGTTAGTTTCAGTTTCAGGTTAGGGTTGGGAGGCCTTTAGGGATGACTCAGGTTCTGGCTATGGTAGGATAAGTCTCAGGTAATGGTTAAGGTTAGTTCCTTTCTGTAATAGGCCACATTGATGTTGCTGTCCCCAACAGCACATGGTTAACTGATTCAGTTAATAAAAATTGATTTAAAGAAGACATATTATCAAATATCCTTTTCAGGGTACAGAGGTAGTAGAAGAATTTTTAATTAATTTTAAATACTTGTCACCATATTCTAGAGCAGCGGTTCTCAACTTTTCTAATGCCATACCCTTTAATACAGTTCCTGATGTTGTGGTGACCCCCAACCACAAAACTATTTTTGTTGCTACTTCATAATTGTAATTTTGCTACTGTTATGACTCATAATGTAAATATATGACATGCAGGATGTATTTTCTTTGTTACAAAGGGGTCACAACCCACAGGTTGAGAACCACTGTTCTAGAGTGTCAAGTATCTGGCAGTTGCTTAATTCCTATGTTGAAAAGGACATGGTCCTTATTACTGAGGAAAAGAAATGGTAATTGAGTCATCATCATGTTGGATAAAGTTTGGAACTGTTATATCAGGAGGGACAAAATCAAGCCCTGAGATGGAGAAGGAGGACACAAGAGATTTCTGTGATATCCTTACACAGGCACCAACTTATCTGCTTGGATTTTCTAGTTGTACTACATACCCAAATCAGTAAGTTTACCTCTATAATTAGACACTATAAAACAACTCCCCAAATTCTTAGGAACTGTTTCTCTTTAGTTAATAATAGCTAATATGAGTTCTAAGACAAGCAGCACATTTTACAGGTAGACAGAGGTTCTGCCCCAACTCCTGAATTTAGTCTTGGGGAACCACTTACAATAGGGTTGCCCTCCATCCACATAACCTTTGCCAAAAGTATTAGGCACAAAAAACCTATTGCAGCCAGATCAGCACTTTTTGTGTGAAAGAAGGGTCAATGTGGGTTTCTAAGGCCCTGGAAAAATGTAGTGGCATAGCAGTTTATAAGAGAAAAGAGGCTCAGATGAAAAATATTAAGGAAAATAAGGGGAATGAGTGGTTTGTTTGGGAAATGCATTTTATCATTTGTACAATTGTTTGTTTTTGTTTTTGTTTTTTCTCCTGTATACCAGAGACCTAGGAATCTGGTATATATGTAGATATATATAAAACCACACATACACACATATGTATTTATATACATATGTGTATATGAGTGTGTAATAATGATGGCATCGTCATGCAAATTAATCATCTTATATTAGGTAAATCTCTAAACCACATCAACTAGCTATGTAATCAAAATTACAATAGTCTTCATTGCTTCTTTTTTTATTAAATCATAATTGTGTACATTGGTGCATATGGGGGACAATGTTCTGACTTCATATACAATCTGAAATATTTTCATTGAACTATTTAACACAGCCTTTATGATGTCTTCATATAGTGATTTAAAAGTCTTTATTGCTTCTAATTATTTATCTTCTGACTCTTTTTAATAGTTCAATGTTCTAAATGAACATCACCTTGAGCTTCTGTTTTCCTAGAATCAGAACATCTGGATTACATCTGAGCCCAAGGGATATCAGCAGATTCTGAAGAGGAGCAACAACCCAATAACAATTTAAGAACTGTGGGTAAATCAGCCTACCCATACCCTCTGTTACATAAAATTTTCTCTCTTAAGCAAGAGGTTTTGACCCTGCTATTAATCTAGGGATAGTCACAAATACACCAGGTTGAATCCTTGGCAATTGCCTTCTCGATTCCTGCTTTCAATAAGCTCTTAAATAATTTGTTTATCTCTTGAGCTGTTTGGTGATAAATGGAGTTCATTCAGTGCATCCTCTAATTAATTAGTTTGCTTTCTGTGCTATTAATGGAGGCAGAAGTATATCCATTAGCCCTTTGGGAGTTTGCTTGCATGTGGCCTTTGAAAAAGGCATGTTTTATATCCCTGGAAAGTGTTGGCTCCTAGTAAAGCTGTTTGGGCTTCACTAGGAGAGTAGAAGATCTTCCCCCAGCAATCAGGTTTTTCTCTAGCCCAAAAGGGAAAATAAATATCCACCAGATTGTGCATCTCTTGAAGTGCCTGTGGTTTCACTGCAATTTCTATCCAAGGCAACATGCATTTAGTTAGGCTGCAGTTCAACCATTAGGTTGCTAATTAAGTTAACAAGTGCTGGGTGCAGCTTAATTTGGCAACAAGCTATCTTACAGACTATTGAATAAGAAAAGCAGCATTTCTGTGATGGCTCTGTTTTTAAGCTTGGAATTAAGCTAAGAACAATAATGATCCTTGCAAAAGGACTGAAGGCATGTCTGATGGGAGGGGAAAGAGGAGGTCAGATCAAGGGAGGGTGAATGGTGGGATCACACCTATGGTGCATAATGCAAGGGTACATGTCGGATCTATTAGTGTGGAGTATAAATATCTTAACACGATAATTAAGTAAATGAGCTGAGGTATATATTAACCAGTATGATGTAAGCATTCCAAATTGTATATGAAATGAGCACATTGTACCCCATAAATGTATTAATGTATACATGATCTATGTGCTTATGATTTAATTTAAAAATGCAGAAAGTGAAAACAATACTGTTTTGCATGTTGAATACTCACACCTTGTATTTACAGGTTATATTTCATGGTGTAGCTGAAATAGGGCTAATGAACTGTGTACATTTTTAATTCATCACAATTCAAATAAAATGTGTTTCTCTAACTTTCTTCTTGCAGCTGTCATTTTGACTTTTGGTAATAACTTTCCATTGTACTTGGTTAACTGTGGGTGTGATTTATCCTCCTGTTGTTCTCTATTGGTCTATCTCTCTTCCAGTGTCTAGAGACTGAAAAACAAATTCATTGGCTTACTTACTGAGGAAACATTTATTCAGTATCTACTGTATGCTAGATGTTGCACTCTACTCTAAGATCTTAGGGGAAAAATATGCATAGAGTGGGCTCCTGAAAGAGGTTCCAAAAGAAAAGACTAATTGTGTCTTTATCTCATCAAAGAAAACACAGTTTGGGGAGGAATACACTTGGACTAAGATTCTGAAGACCAATGCTTAAGGGTATGATATATAAGTGTATCTAAACTTTACTAACCACTAAACAAAGATGAAAGTTAAATACACACACTACCTAATCTCTCTCCGGGCCTTATTAAGTTCATCTGTAAAGTGGAAAGCTTGGCCTATTTGTTAAAGTTGCTTTCAGGAGATTTCTTTGAAAATCTAAATTCCCTCATGGTCTACCCTTAACCAAATGCTATTTCCTTAACCTAGACTTGCTTTCTCCTTCCTTCCCCTATTTCTATAGATTAAAAGACCACTCGCTACAGTATGTAGTTGAGTAAATTTTACTGCACCAGTATCAATTTCCTGGTCTTGATCATGCACTGTAGTTAGGTAAGTTGGTACCTTGGGGAAAGCTGGACAATGAGGACTTGGAATCTCTCCATACCATTTTTGAAAATTCTTATGAGTCTATTATATTAAAATTAATTTTTTAAATATCAAAATGCACAATCTACCTCAAAAATGAAATAAAAATTGCAATCACCTTATTCTGTTCTTCCCTCCCTTGTAACATTCTGACTTCATTATTGTAGTTACAAATTCATTGGCTTCTCTTGATTTTAAACTCTGAGAGGTTTAAATTCTGAGAACTGAATCATATATCTATGTGTCCTTTTAGACCTTAGACTATTTGTTTTTCTAACCAAGTGCATTCAATTAAATTCAACAAATTAGTCTCAAAACACTGGCTAAAACATTTCTTCCCATCTCTTATCTATTCAGGGAAGCTCTGCTTTACCTCCTGTCTTTCCTTTGGTGGCATTCAACAGAATCCATCTTAGAAGGGTACCGGTGAACCTTACTAAATGCAGAATACAAATGTTTTCATATAATAACTGAGAAAATGCCAGGAAGGCTATGTTAATCTGTTTGATGAAAATAGTTAAGATTGTATATGAAACCAGCACATTGTACCCCTTGATTGCACTATTGAACACAGCTATGATTTAATAATAAAGACAATACAAAAAAAAAAAAGAATCCGTAAATAGAATGTGTGAGAGCCTACCACTCACATACTCACTTTCTCAAGGTGCTGGCCAGTAATATGCAGCAGGTGGTAGCACAGTCCTGGTTACCCAGGACAAAGAGGATTAATTAAACAGTTATGGCAGATTAGAGTGCATAAATAATAGAGCATGACAGAAATAGGGGTTATGTTATACAAATACTATTCTTGTCCTATGATGTCCCATTCTGGATTTGATTTTCAAAGGGAAGAAAATTGAAGTAAAGTACACATCTATTTGTTCCCAAAGATCCTTTCCCCGGAGATTTTTGACACCTTAGCCTCCAATATTAAAACAAGCATACATAATGTGGAAACATGGAGATTAACAAGACAATAGGGCGCTTGAAAAGGTCATTTCTACCTACTTATGACTTACATTTATTGCTAGCATTTGGTTGCAGTTGGAATTAGCCATCTGTAAGTATTAAGATAGAGATTCTTATGCATATGTATTTTATTGCTTGTTAAATATAGGTCATTGCAAATGATCAAAATAGAATTTTAGTAAAATCCCCAAAAAACTTTATGTCAGCAGTTAACATTATTGAGAATATTGGTAAGCTATTGAAATAAAAAATAATAATACCCAGAATATAAAATTGCAAAAAGAAAATGAAAAACTTAATTGTTAACAATTTATGATTTAAAATGGCATTTATGCTTGCTTTTTCCTATAGGAATAATCAATGAATATCTTGAAATATTCCAATCATGTGTAAATAGAGAAGGTGTGTAATTTCAAATGGTAATTAATTTCCCCCAAAGCCTTGAGGACTATCAATTTCACTTTATAAAAAATTTAAATAAAAACTATAAAAATACCTTACTATCCAAATTAACTTGAATGCAAGTTAAATTTTACACTTTTTTGTATTAATATTCTTTTCTATATTTACCTTTGATATTGAACATATGGTGGTGAAACTCAGATATCTATATAAAAGTTTCTCATCTAACAAATGGAAGAGGCATGACAAATGTTGTCAGAAAAGTGCATATAACTAAGTTCACAGAATTATTTTTTTTTAAGTTATTTTGAAGGCCTTAATAAAATTCAGAAGCTACCATGGTGGATGTACAAAAATGGATTCAGTTTTGTGAATTAAGATTGATGTGAACTCATAACAGAAAGCTCAAGAAGTGAAATAGAATTCCCATCTTTATGTCAATATTAATAGACAGCAGGGAGCATAGTATACTCTCTACCACTGCAAGTAGCTATTTATATAGGATTTTCATTAATTGTTTGAAAAGCTGCCTTAAAAGTCACAAACTAGGCTCAGCACCTGTAGCTCAACAGGCTAAGGCGCCAGCCATGTACCCCTGAGCTGGCGGGTTTGACTCCAGCCTGGGCCCTCCAAATAACAATGACGGCTGCAACCAAAAAATAGCTGGGCATTGTGGCGGGCGCCTGTAGTCCCAGCTATTTGGGAGGTGGAGACGGGAGACTCACTTGAGCTCAGGAATTGGAGGTTGCTGTGATGCCACAGCACTCTATCCAGGGTAACAGCTTGAGGCTCTGTCTCAAAAAAAAAAAAAAAGTCACAACTTATGTGATTGTTGTAGTAGGCAGAATATAGCCCTTATAAGATGTCCATGCCCTTGCCCTCAGAACCTGTGAATATATTGTTATAGGTAAGGGGAATTTAAATTGCAGATTATTTAGTTTCTTAATTAGCTGACTACAGAATATGGAGAATACCCTTGATTACCTGTGAGAGCCCAATATAATCACAAGGGTTCTTAAAAGTACAAGAAGTAGGCTCGGTGCCTATAGCTCAGCAGCTAGGGTGCCAGCCATATACACCAGGGCTAGCAGGTTTGAATCCAGACCAGGACGGCCAAACAACAATGACAACTACAACCAAAAATAGCCAGGGGTTGTGGTGGTGACTTGTCCCAGCTACATGGGAGGCTGAGGCAAGAAAATTGCTTAAGCTGAAGAGTTTGAGGTTGCTATGAGCTGTGATGTCACAGCACTCTACCTAGGGTGACAGCTTGAGACACTGTCTCAAAAAAAAAAAAAAAAGTACAAGAAGTAGTCAGACCAATAAATGTCATCATGATGTGATTTGAGAAAGATTTGACCAGTCATCTCTGGCTTTGAAGGTGAAGAAAGGAATAACGAGCTAGGAATGCAGGTAGATTTTAGCAGCTGGTAAAAGTAAAAAAATGGGTTGTCCCTTGGAGCCTCCAAAAAGAACACTGCTCTGCCAAAACACTGATTTTAGCCCAGTGAGACCCATTTCAGATTTCTGACCTCCAGAATTGTAAGATAATAAATCTGTATTGTTTTAAGCCACCAACATTCTGGAAGGCCCTAAATATTATAATATTAAAAGAAAAAGTAAGGACTAAAAGATATTTTACAGAATGATACTTTTTTATAAAGACAAAATCATAATATATACCTACATAAAATATTTTTAGGAAAATATTTAATTATAATAAAACTATTAACAATGCAAAAGAATGATAAAAACAGAATTCATATACCATGGTACTTTTGTTAAAAGTTTAAAAACCTAAAACTAACATATATCATGTAACATGTTTAGCAAAAAATAAAAAACATTAACTTCATATTATGTATATAAATTTGAGAAAATAATTATTTAAAAAGTCAAGGGAATGGTGAAAATAGAACTTCTGATATCAGTCACCTCAGTTGGGAAACCAAGGTATAGGCTTATTACAAGGTTTAGGCTACATGTAGGTTATTGCTAGAGTCCAGCCTTTTGTTTTGGGCGATGTCTTAAGGGTGCTTATTTGTTATTATAAAAATAATAAATCATGTAATTAACTGAATAAAAATGAACCACAGAGGGAGAGAGACAAGATAGCTGACTGGAGCCACCTTCCACAGAGGCTCCCATCCAGAAGGAGACTTAAAGAACAGAAGTTTAGCAAGTAAGCCGATGGTTTGGAGCTGAGCTAAGAGAGAAGGTTGAAGAAATCATATCAACCCTACTGAGAAAAGCTGTGACCAAAAAGAAACAAATAATAAGTACAAAATCCATTGCCAAGCAGACAGGAGTCCCCTCCCCATTGAGAATGGCTCACAGTATACTCCATACAAATAAGCAAGCAGAGTTCAGTTCCCCTGCTATTTATCCCATGGGAGAGATGCTCTAAAAACTGGAACTTCTTCCCTAGAGAGGACTTACAAATGTGCTATGGCACTCTCCTGCCAGGCATAAAACTGTATACAACTGTAGACATTCTCTATCTGCAATTCTGAACTTCCAGAACTCTCTCCACTCTCACCTGAGGTTGGGAGGCCTATCCCCCATGGAGTCCAGATTCTTGGGCATTTTCTCAAGAGGTGTGGACAGGATGTGGGCTACTGCTAGTCTGTGCTGATTTTGCAGAACAGGAGTAAGGAGAAGATGGTGAACTGAGGCTGAGATAACCCTATGAGAGAGGGAAAGGCGATGTTCCTGCAGCACAGAGCAGCAGCAGCAGCAGCAGCGGGAACAATAGGGCTCACATCCCTGGGAATATTTTGAAGAGACACTCCCTGTCTCTCTGGGCAACCAGAGGAATCTGGGCATTCTATCCGGTGGCAGCCACTGGAGGAACATATCTGGGATGGAAACACAATCCCCATGAGTAAAGGGTATGCCTGAGGCGGTACCTGCCTCGGTGGAGTGTGGCTGGGACATGCTCAGAGATGGAACACTCCCGGGGATTGGGCTCAGCTAGGACTGCTTTAGTGAGCCTGAGACACACCCAGCCCTCAGAGGATCATAGTTGAGACAAAGGCAGGCAGGAAACCAAAAGTTGAGTGTGAGCTCTAACCACGCCCACCCCAACACAGACTGCAGCCGAGACAGATACCCCAGCTTTGGGCAGTGGCACAGACTGGGGCCGAGTTGCAGTTTCTGTGAACTCAAACAATGTCTGATGTGCAGGGGAATTTAGCTAGGACAGAAACAAATTCTGCAATATTGTTCTAACATAAATCAGGGGCGGGGCTGGAACTGAGAGTGAACCACCACAGCCTCCATTAAGCACCCGAGGTTGTCAGGCCTTAGCTCCTCCTGCAGGATAGTGGCAGAGAATGGCAGCCTAGCTGAGGAGACACAGGTCTCCCTGTGACTCAGGCAGGTATAAACCCCTGGAGCATCAGCTCATTGGAAGAAACTGGGTCATAGTCCTGCAAGGTTACCAGCAACTGGGTGTGGCAGAGGTGCAAGGTAGGGAAAGAAGCATCAATTTTCCCAGACTAATTCATTTGCTGGGTGGGTCCTTCTGACCTCACAGAGCACCAGAGCGAGTCACACTTGAGCTGCCAACAGACCCCCTGCTATCTAGTTGCTGGAGACCTTTTGAACTCTCCCACCTGAGACTGGTGCTGACTGGGACAATTGATTTGGACCTCTTAAACTGGGCCAGTCACCTGAGGACTATCCAAAGTAGCACTGTGGGTGTGTGGGTGTGGGAAGGTTTGATTTCCCTTTTTGAGTTGTTGCCTGTGGGGTACGAGGGTGACTTAATTGCTGGTATTTCTCCACAGCTGAGATTTCAACCCAGAGTAAATGATTCACTAGGTTAGGACAGAGAACAGCTGAAAATATGACAGAGCCACTTAGCTCCACCACACAAGAAGGTCCCAGTTTCTCAAGCCGTAGCACTGTACAGGTCCTTGGCAAAGCTCTAAGAGAGAAGGTACACACACCAGTCCCAGTTCTTGGGCAAAGGGCTGGTTAATCACTATTACAGTAGCCCCCAACCCAAATTCACCTTATCTTCTCATCTAGCCAAATGGTGTAAAATAATCATGGGGCAGGATCAGTGGAAAAATTCCAATAACATGGATAACCAGAGTACATCAACTCTCCCAAGGAATGACATGGCAGACACGACTGAAGATTCCATTCATAAACAGATGGCTGAGATGTCAGAAACTGAATTCAGAATTTGGATTTCAAATAAGGTTAATAGAATGGAGGTAAAATTGGAATTAGAAATTCAAAGAGCATTTCAAAAATTGTCTCAAGAATGCAACGAATTCAAAGATAAAAATCACTGAAGATTTTGACACATTAAGACAAGAATTTACAGCCCTCAAAGATCTGAGAAATACAATAGAATCCCTCAGTAACAGAATGGAGCAGGCAGAAGAAATGATTTCTGACACTGAAGACAAAGCTTTTGAATGCTCCCAAGCACTCAAAGAGGAAGAGAAGTGGAGAGCAAAAATGGATCATTTTCTCAGACAGCTCTAGGATAATTTGAAGAAAACTAATATTCACCTTGTAGGAATTCCTGAAGGCAATGAGGTGGCTTCAAAAGGCACAGAGTCTCTTCTTCATTAGATAATGAATGAGAACTTTCCAGACATGCCAAGGGATTCTGAAATTCAGATAGCAGACAGTTTCAGAACCCCAGCATGATTCAACCTGAATAAGACATCTCCTACACACATTATAATTAACTTTGCCAAAGTTAAAATGAAGGAGAAAATTCTGCAAGCAGTCAGATGTAAGAAAACCGTAACCTAAAAGGGGAAGAATATTAAAATGACTACAGATATCTCTGCTGAATCCTTTCAAGCTAGAAAAGGGTGGTCATCAATTTTTAATCTCTTAAAATAAAATAACCTCCAACCCAGGATCCTGTATCCAGTGAAATTGAGTTTCTTTTATAATGGAGAAATTAAATGTTTTAATGACATTCCAATGTTGAAAAAATTTGCCATAACTAAACCAGCTCTCCAGGATATTCTCAGACCTATCCTCCATAATGACCAGTGCAATCCTCCACCACAAAAGTAAAGTCACTTAGAAACTTTTGATCAAATTCCAATTTCCACAGTGGTGAAATGATTAAAAATGTCCACTGGACTTTTGAAAAACTCAATACCCATTATTCTACCACGTTTATCAATATTTACAATTAATGTGATTGGCTTAAATTGCCCTCTAATGAGGCGTTAGCTGACTGGATACAAAAACCCAGGCCATATAACTGCTGCATACAAGAATGTCATCTTACCTTAAAAGATAAATATAGACTCGGGGTGAAAGGATGGTCATCTATATTTCAGGCAAATGGAAAGCATTGAAAAAAAGCACGTATTGCAATTTTATTTACAGATACACTAGGCTTTAAAACCAACAAAAGTGAGGAAAGATAAGGATGATAACTTTATATTTGAAAGTGATGAGATTTCAATTATTCACATTTATGCACCCAACCAGAATGTGCCTCAATTTATAAGACAGACTCTAACAGACATGAGCAACTTGATTTCCACCAGCACCATAATAGTCAGAGATTTTAACACTCCTTTGGCAGTGTTGGATAGATCCTCTAAAAAGAAGCTAAGCAAAGAAATTTTAGACTTAAACTTAACCATTTAACAGTTGGATTTAACAGACATCTACAGAACATTTCATGCTAACAAAACTAACTACACATTCTTCTCATCAGCCCATGGAACATAATGCAAAATTGATCACATCTTAGGTCACCAGTCTAACCTCAGCAAATTTAAAAGAATAGAAAGTATTCCTAGCATATCTTCTCAGCCCATCATGGAATAAAAGTTGAACTCAGTAACAACAGGAATGTGCATACTCATACAAAAACATGGAAACTAAATAACCTTATTCTGGGGAATAGCAGGGTCATAGACGAGATTAAGAAGGCTATTACCAAACTTTTGGAACAAAACAATAAGGAAGACATGAATTATCAGAACCTCTTGGATACCACAAAGGCAGTCCTAAGAGGGAAATTTGTAGCACTGTAAGCCTTTCTCAAGAGAATGAAGAGAGAAAGTTAAGAACTCAATGGTACATCACAAGCAACAGGAAAAGGAAGAACATTCCAAACCCAAACCCAGCAGAAGAAAAGAAATAACTATAATTAGAGCAGAATTAAATGAAATTGAAAACAAAAGGATTATACAACAGATCAATAAATCAAAAACTCGGTTTTTTGAAAAGGTCAATGAAATAGATAAACCTTTGGCTAACCTAACCAGGAAAAAAAGAGTAAAATCTTTAATTTCATCAATCAGAAATGGTAAAGATGAAATGACAACAGACACCTCAGAAATTCAAAAAATCCTTAATGTGACAAGAAAATCTATTCTCAGAAATACAAAACTCTGAAAGAAATTGATGAATACTTGGAAGCACACTACCTTCCTAGACTTAGCCAGAACGAAGTGGAAATGTTGAACAGGCCTATATCAAGTTCTGAAATAGCATCAACTATACAAACTCTCCCGAAAAAGAAAAGCCCAGGATCAGATGACTTCACATCAGAATTCTACTAAACCTTTAAAGAGAAACTAGTACCTATATTACTCAATCATTTTTAAAACATAGAAAAAGAAGGGATATGACCCAACACATTCTATGAAGCAACATCACCTTGATCCCCAAACCAGGAGAAGACACAAGAAAAGAAAATTATAAACCAATATTACTAATGAATATTGATGCAAAATATTCAACAAGATCCTAACAAACAGAATCCTGCAACACATCAAACAAATTATACTCCATGACCAAGTGGGTTTTATCCCAGGGTCTCAAGGCTAGTTCAATATACATAAATCTATAAATATAATTCAGCACATAAACAAATTAAAAAACAAAGACCATATGATTCTCTCAATTAATGCAGAAAATCCTTTTGATAATATCCAGCATCCTTTCATGATCAGAACACTTAAGAAAATGGGTATAGAAGGGACATTTCCTAAACTGATAGAGGCCATCTACAGCAAACCCACAGGCAATATCATATTGAATGGAGTTAAATTTAAATCATTTCCACTCAGATCAGGAACCAGGCAAGGTTGCCCATTGTTTCCATTGCTTGTTAACATTATAATGGAAGTCTTAGACATCACAGTTAGGCAAGAAAAGGCAATCAAGGGTACCCACATAGGGTCATTCAAGATCAAACATTTACTCTTCACTGATGATATGATTCTATATCTGGAAAACACCAAGGATTCTACTACAGAACTTTTAGAAGTGATCAAGGAATACAACGGTGTCTCAGGTTATAAAATCAACACTCATAAATCTGTAGCCTTTACATATGCCAACAACAGTCATGCTGAAAAAAACAGTCAAGGACTCTATTCCATTCACAGTAGTGCCAAAGATGATGAAATATTTGGGAGTTTACCTAACAAAGGATGTGAAAGAGCTCTATAAAGAGAACTATGAAACTCTAAGAAAATAAGTAGCTGAAGATGCTAACAAATGGAAAAACATACAATGCTCATGGCTAGGAAGAATTAAAATTGTTAAAATGTCCATACTACCTAATGCAATATATAATTTTAATGCAATCCCTATTAAAGCTCCATTGTCATACTTAAAAGATCTTGAAAAAAGCACTTCATTTTATATGGAATCAGAAAAAAACTCAAATATCCAAGACATTACTCAGAAATAAAAACAGAGCAGGAGGAATCATACTACCAGACCTCAGACTATACTATAAATTGATATTGATCAAAATAACATGGTACTGGCACAAAAACAGACAGGTAGATGTATGCAACAGAATAGAGAACCAAGAGATGAATCCAGCTATTTACCATTATTTGATCTTTGACAAGCCAATTAAAAACATTCAATGGAGAAAAGACTCCCTATTTAACAAATGGTGCTGGGGGAACTGGCTGCCGACCTGTACAAGACTGAAACTAGACCCACATCTTCCACCATAAACAAAGATAGACTCTCACTGGAATAAAGATTTAAACTTAAGACATGAAACTATAAAAATTCCAGAAGAAAGTTCAAGGAAAACACTTGAAGAAGTAGGCCTGGACAAATATTTTATGAGGAGGACCCCCCTGGGCAATTGAAGCAACACCAAAAATACATTACTGGGACTTGATCAAACTAAAAAGCTTCTGCACAGCCAAGAACATAGTAGATAAAGCAAGCAGACAGCCCTCAGAATGGAAGAGACATTGCAGGTTATGTCTCTGACAAAGGTTTAAT
>CAUYON010066073.1:0-13429 GCA_963573935.1 Arctocebus calabarensis | reverse complement strand
CTGGTCATTGTGGAGGATAGGTCTGAGAATATCCTGGAGAGCTGGCTTAGTTATAGCAAATTTCTTCAGTATGTGGATGTTGTTGAAGTATTTAATTTCTCCATCATAGATGAAACTCGATTTAGCTAGATACAGGATCCTGGGTTGAAAGTTCTTTTGTTTTAGGAGGTTAAAATTCAATGACCATTCTCTTCTAGCTTGAAAGATTTGATCAGAGAGGTCTGCAGTTATTCTAATGTTCTTCACCTTGTAGGTAATGGATTTCTTACATCTGGCTGCTTTCAGAATTTCCTCTTTCATATTAACTTTCATGAACTTAATTATGATGTGCCTGGAGGATGTCTTATTTGGGTTGGGTCATGCTGGGGTCCTCAAACTGTCTGCTTTCTGAATTTCAGAATCTCTTGGCATGACTGGGAAGTTCTCTTTCATAATCTCATAAAGAAGGGACTCTGTGCCTCATGATGCCACTTCATTGTTTTCAGGTATCCCTATAAGGCGAATATTGGTTTTCTTCAAGTTATCCCAGAGCTGTCTGAGAAAATGGTCTGTTTTTTGCCTTCCATTTCTATATCTCTTTGAGCATTTGGGAGTGTTGGAAGTCTTTGTCTTCAGTTTCAGAGATCCTTTCTTCTGCTTGCTCTATTCTGTTACTGAGGGATTCTACTGTATTTCTCAGATCTTTGAGGGCTACAACTTCTTGTCTCAATGTGTCAAAATCTTTGGCCATTTTCTCTGTGAACTCGTTCAGTTCTTGAGACATCTTTTGGGTCTTTTGGATTACTGCTTGAAATTCTAATTTCATCTTTTCCTCCATTGGGCTGATCTTAGTTGCTATCCAGACTCTGAATTCAACTTCTGACATCTCAACCATTTGCTTATGCAAGGGTACTTCATACTTGTACTTCATCTACCTTGTCATTCCTTGGGGGAGTTGATCTACTCTGGTTATTCGTATTGCCAGAGTTTTTCTGTTGATTCCGCCTCATGATTATTTTTCACTAGTGCCTATGACATTCCTCAGAGTTGGGGAGGTGTCTCTCCCAGATCAGACCCTGGCAGAATTGCTCTGTTGTTACTGGATCTTTGTAGGGAGTGACCCTGTGTTTGTAATGATTTCTCAAACCCTGCAGGATGGAGAGCTTAAATCCTACTCAGCCTGCTTAGAAGACACTTTAAATTGTTAACTTGGGCTAAGCCGAGGCTTCCCCAGGAAAGTGCTATGGCTGGGATCACTCCTTGAGTCGAAAATTAGGTAAACTTAAGGAGGTGGTCAGTGTAGGGCGGTGATCAACCATGGTTGTACTGTATATTAAAATGATTACCTTTTCCTGAACATAAAAAAATAAGACCATTAGAATAACTAGAAAATTTACAACTCTACATCATTTATATTTTTATTTGTCTTCTTAGGGCACTTTAAATAATATGAAAGAAAAAACAGCTTTCAACTTAATTATGTACAAGTTTTGTCAAATTTGTTTCAAGCTTGTATTAACAAAAGAGGTGTCAGAGTGGAACATTTCAAAAATTCCCCCTTTGGATGAATATATTACAGAAAAACAAAATGTCTAGGTCAGAGTTTATCAGCCTTGACACTTTGACATTTTGGACCAGATCATGCTTCTTTTGTTTGGAGGCCATCTAGTGCATGGTAATATGTTGGAAATAGCCCTAGCCTTTGCCGTGAGATGCCAGTAGCATCCCCTCAATTGTGACAACACAAAATATTTCCTGGTATTGTCAAATTTTCCCTGGGGAAAAATCACCCCTGATTGAGATGATCTAACCACTGGGTTAGATAAAAGAAAACAAGTATTTAGGCTAGTTAACCACTAGATATATAATATTTGGTTTCCTAAATTCTATCTTTTTTTTTGAGACAGAGTCTCAGTATGTTGCCTTCGGTAGAGTGCTGTGATGTCACAGTTTGCAGCAACCTCAAACTCTTGGGCTTGTGAGATTCTCTTGCCTCAGCCTCCCAAGTAGCTGGGTCTACAGGCACCCCCCCCCAAACGGCCAGCTATTTTTTGGTTGTAGTTGTCATTGATGTTTGGGAGGCCTAGGCTGTGTTCAAACCTGTCAGCTCCAGTGTATATAGCTGGCACTCTAGCCACTGAGCTATAGGCACCGAGTTTCCTAAATTCTTTTTTTTTTTTTTGAGACAGAGTCTCACTTTATCACCCTCAGTTGAGTGCTGTGGCATCACAGCTCACAGCAACCTCTAGCTCTTGGGCTTAGGCAATTCTCTTGCCTCAGCCTCCTGAGTAGCTGGGACTACAGGTGCGTGCCACAACGCCCAGCTAATTTTTGTTGCAGTTTGGCCAGGGCCGGGTTTTAACCCGCCACCCTTGGCATATGGGGCCGGCACCCTACTCACTGAGCCACAGGAACCACCTGAGTTTCCTAAATTCTTAATCTCATTTAGCGGTAACATAAACCTGCTCAAGCATTTTAACAGGAATTTAAATTCCTTCCTGAAAAAAGTTGTGAATTTTACCTTGCAAAAACCTACTGACCTAGACTGGTCTGGAACAATACTTTCTCAATGTTTCTTAGCTTTATCAGACCCAATAGAACCTTTCAGGAAAACATTTTGAAATATCCTCTTAACTATCTTAAATTAAAAATAAGAATTTAAAAAGTTTTAACTATAATACTAAAAGGAAAATAACTTGTGAATAATACATATTTCATTGTGTTGATATTCAGGCCAGATTACACCAGCAATATCTAATGAAACCGTTTCATGCTTTGCCTACATATAAAATCAACATGAAGGCAATTGGTACAAATGCAGATTGAGAGAGGAGGGCTGTATTGGCAATTTAAATATGTGAGCAACATTATCGTGACTGATGCGATTTTCTGAAATAAAAGACAATAATATTCTAAACAAAACTATGTACTACTTTCTTAAAATTTATATAGCAGTGATTTTAAGAAAATTCAATATATTAAAATCTTGCAGAAAGTTTTGTTTATATGAAAAACAGAAATGGGCTCTATTATAAGAAGATTATAAGTATAGTTTTTACTTTCATAAATGCCAAATACAACACACTAAAGTTGTGAGGATCTGGCATGGTTAGGCACACAGAAGGATTGTCCTGCACATGCAACACCAGTAAGGCATCCTGATCATTATCACAGCCAAAGCTTTCCTGAAAATTCTCAAAACTCTCTCTAGGTGGCAGAACTCAGCTCTTTGTTCTTGGGTGCAATCCAGGATTCCCAGATTTCTGTGAATAAATTTAACCCCAGAAACATATAATAATTGGAGATCTCCTGTCCTAATCTTCACAGAGTCTGTTTTCAAACAGCACTTAGGAATCTCAGGGTTTTTTTTTTTTTTTTTAATAGCTACTACTGAGTTTATTTTTTAGCATCTCAAGGTCTGAACACTGGATCCAGTCCAGGTCAAGTAGGGCTGTGTGGTGCTTCTGGTGTCTGTCTCTGCCTCTGGAAGCCCTTTGCAATCTCCAAAAGGCTCAGTCTGCAGTCTCAGGAAAAAAGGTAAATTTGCAGGAAAACTGTCGGAGAGATTTGGGACCGAAACTGATGATGTAAAATATTCTGTACCATCTATGATCTTCTGCGGCTCATGGGAAATAAATAAATAAAGAAGCCACTGTGTTCTGGCTTCAGAGGGTCCTATTGTATATCTTCTATACCTTGATCTCCCTCAGAGATCTTGATCTTGGTCTTGTTCTAAGGACTTATCATATCCTTTTTTTTTTCACTGAGAAACCAAATTTGGGCTCTTGACTCTGGAACCCCAGTTTCTTCAGCAAGTTGTTCTCTGTACTCAATCCCGGGGTAACCGTCTTTTGCAAAAGCCTGGATTAGAGTGTGTAATTGTGTGGGACTGAAAGAGGTGCGACACTGTCTGGTTTCTCTTCTTTGCTTCTCTTCTAAAGTCTCCTCAAGTTCTGTTTTTTCTCTGATTTGTGCCTGGCTCTTCGATTCTGAAACCAAATCTGATTCTTGACTCATCAGTGTTAGTTTCTAAAGCAAGTTTTTCTTTGGTGGCATAATCCAGGTGAGGTTTTTGATTGAAGGTATTGATGAGGATTTTCAACTGATCATCCGTGAATTTGGTGTAACTGTGCCTATGATTTCTTGCTCTGGTTTGGCTAGCAAAGCTGTCATGGGCCATGCTGGAGGAGAGAGGGTGAAACCCAGAGGCTTGAGACCTGGAGCTGAAGCAGCCGAGTCCAGAATCTCAGTTTTTAACAAGTGTTGCTGATGAGTCTGTGGTAGGTGGTTTGTATACGACACTTGAGTGAACACTTGAAAAGGTGAAAATCTTCTTTGTGAAAAGTTCAGACTTTATGAAAAAGTGAGTAAAATGCGTTATGCATTAGATCAATACCAGTGGTCTTCATATTCCCTTTCTTTATCTTATAGTCTTACAATCTTTAAGTTGTCTTTAAGTTATCCATTAAATTCTTTGAAAGTATGTGCTAATGAGGGTCTTTTCATTATCCATCAAGTCAAAAGAATGAAATACAATGATGTCAATTTTTTAAAATACATTAATTTTTAGATTTGGTTGTGCTTATTGTGATAAGTATTTTTCAATAAATTTTGTCATGATACTGAATAGTCAAAAAGATTTACCAAAAGGTTTTATATCTGGTACAGAATATATTGATATTAAAATCAATGACATTCATAATTTACCAATGTCTTTCTTACTCTTTTTCCTCATGTACATTATGCATAAAAACTAGACAAACTTCAAAGGGAAATTTCTGAAAAGAAAGAATATGGGATTTGGCAAGTGTAAATATTTGAGGGAGGCTAATAAGAGCCAGTGATTATATGCTTAAAGGATCATATTAAAAAGAATTAAAATAATCAGCTGCTCAAAAGAAACTTACTATAAACATAGTCTTCTTGTATTAATATTTGTTATTTTGAAATCATAATTATAATCAGTATCAATATATCTATCCTGCTCGTAAGAGCATAAAATTACTTTTTTATTTTTAATTATTAGGGGTTCATAATAGTTGTACATATTTATAGGGTGCCTGTGATATTTTGATATAGGTATGCAATGTGTAATAATCAAATCAGGGTAATTGGGATATCCCAAGTATTTATCATTCTTTGTGCTAGGAACATTTCAATTCTACTCTTTTAGTTATTTTAAAGTATTCCATAACTTATTGTTGCTTATAGTCACTTTGTTGTGCTATCAAGTATTGTTCATTCTATCTACCTAACTATATATTTGTATCCATTAGACACGACCACTTTATCTCTTCCTCCCTATTATCCTTCCATAACTCTGATAGACATCTTTCTGCTTTTTGTTTCCTGAGATCAATTGTTTTAATAGTTAGTGCTTGCACATAGGTGAGAACATGTGAGATTTGTCTTATTGTACTTGGATTGTTTCACCTAATATACTGTTTTCCAGTTCCATCTGTGTTGTTGCAAATGGGAGGATTGTATTTGTTTCTATGGGTGTGCATATGTACCATATTTTCTTTTATCTATTCATCAGTTCATGAACACTTATGTTGATTGTGAATCGTGGCTATTGTGAGTGCAGATATCTTTTTGATGTACTCATTACTTTTCTTTTGGATAAATATATAGCATTGGGATTGCTGGGTCATATGATAATTTTATGTTTAACTTTTTTGGAAATCTTCACACTGTTCATCAGAGGTATTGCACTAATTTATATACCAACCAAGAGTGTACAAGGGTTCCCCTTTCTCTACATTTTCACCAGTGTTTGTTACTGCTTGTCTTTTTTGATATAAGCCATTTTAACTAGGGCGAGATGATATCACATTGTAGTTTTGATTTTCATTACTTTGATG
This sequence comes from Arctocebus calabarensis, assembly GCA_963573935.1. Classification (NCBI taxonomy): domain Eukaryota; kingdom Metazoa; phylum Chordata; class Mammalia; order Primates; family Lorisidae; genus Arctocebus; species Arctocebus calabarensis. The sequence continues at coordinate 7,586 of CAUYON010066073.1, read as the reverse complement.
ACCAATGATTTTTTCATATACCATTTGAGCATTGTATGTTTTCTTTTGAGAAATATCTATTTGGGTCTATGGCCCATTTTTTATTTGAATGAATTGATTTTTTTCCCTATTGAGTTCTTTGATCTCCTGATATATTCTAGTTAGTAATCCCTTGTCAGATGGATAGTTTGAAAATATTTTTTCCAATTCTGTGATTCTTTTCACATTATAATTGTTTTCATTGGTGTGCAGAAACTTATTAGTTTGATGTGATACCTACCATTTATCCAATTTTGCTTTGGATGCCTGTGCTTTGGGAGTATTACTCAAGAAATCTCTGCCCAAACCAATATCCTGAAGCATTTACTCACAGTTATTTTTTAATAGTTTCACAGTTTCTGGTCATAGATTTAAGTCTATAATCCATTTTGAATTGATTTTTGTGTGTAGGAAGAGATAAGGGTCTAGTTTCATTCTGCTACATATGGATATCTAGTTTTTCTAGCAACATTTATTGAAGAGACTATCCTGTCTCCAGCATACCTTCTTGACACCTTTGTCAAAATTGAGTTGACTATAAACATGTAGATTTATTTCTGTTCTGTTTTGTTCAATATATGTCTGTTTTTATGCCAGTACCATGCTGTATTGGTTACTTAATGTCTGTAGTATAATTTGAAGTCAGATAATGCGTTTCCTCCAGTTTTGTTCCTATTGCCCATGATGGCTTTGGCTATTCTGATCTATTATGGTTCCATATAAATTTTAGGTTTGCTTTTTCTATAAGCTTCTTTGAATACTATGAGTATTTAAATAATATTAACTCTTTCAATCCAACAACATAGAAAATCTTTCCATTTGCTTTTGTGTCCCCTTTAATTAATTAATTAATTAATTAATTATTTTTTGTTGTTGCAGTTTTTGGCCAGGGCTGGGTTTGAATCCATCACCTCCGGTATATGGGGCCAGTGCCCTACTCCTTGAGCCACAGTCACCACCCCCTCTTCAATTTATTCCAACAATGTTTTATACATGTCACTGTAGCGATTTTTGTTGAGTTTACTACTTGATATTTTATTTTGTTGGTACCTATTGTAAATGGGATTTTGTTCTTGGTTTCTTTTTCAGATTGTTAATGCTTGGCATATAAAATATGTTATTGAGTTTTTATTTATTTATTTTTTTGATACAGCACTCCCTCAAGCTGTCACTCTGGGTAGAGTGCTGTGGCATCACAGCTCACAGCAACCTCCAACTCTAGGGCTCAAGCAAGTCTCCTGCCTCCGCCTTCCAAGTAGCTGGGACTACAGGTGCCTGCCACAACTCCCCTCTATTTTTTGGTTGCAGCCATCATTGTTGTTTGGCGGGCCTGGGCTGGATTCGAACCCACCAGCTCAGGTGTATGTGGCTGGCACCTTAGCTGCTTGAGCCACAGGCGCCAAGCCATTACTGATTTTTTTATATATTTATTTTATATCATACAATTTTATTGAGGTTATCAGTTCTGGCAATTTTTTTGTGGAATCTCTTGCTTTCTCTAGATATAAGATTATATCATCTACAAACAAAGGTAGTTCAAATTCTTCCTTTCCAATTTTGGTGCCCTTTATTTCCTTCTCTTACCTGACTGCTTTAGCTAGAACTTACAATACTACATTGAATAATGGTGCAAGTTGGCATCCTTGAATTTTACAGATCTTAGAAGACTTTCAATTTGTTCCCATTTAGTGTGATAATAGCTGTGGGTATCATATTTTATATATGGCTTTTATCATGTTGAGGTATGTTGCTTTTATGCTTAATTTTCTGTTAGTTTTCATTATGAAGGGGTATTAAATTGTATTCAATACTTTTTCAGCAGCAACTGAAATGTTCATATGATTTTGTCCTTCTTTCTGTTGATATGATGGGTCACATTGATTTATTTGTTTTGGGGAACCATCCTTGCATCTGTAGGATGAATCCCATTGGATCATCAGGAATAATCTGTTCAATAGTCTTTAGAATTCATTTTGCTACTATTTCCTTGAGAATTTTTTGAATCTATACTCATTAGAATCATTAGCTTACATGGTTTTTGTTGTTGTTTTGTTTTTGCTTGATTTTGGTATCAGAGTGATACTGCTTGGATAGAATTTTGGAGTGTTCTCTTTGTTTCAATATTTTAAAACACTTTGAGTAGGATTGGTTTTAGTTCTTTAAGTGTTTGGTAGAATTCAGCAGTAAAGCCAATGGGCCTAGGCTTTTGTTTGATGGGAGATGTTGTATTCCTGCTTCTATCTTCTTTTCATTGGTTTATTCAGGTTTGGGATTTCTTCCTGTTCAATCTTGGTAAGTTTATTGTATCTAGAAATTTTTTCATTTCATCTAGGTTTTCCAATTTATTAGCACATAGTTACTCATAGTAGTCTCTATAATTCTTTGAATGACTACAGTGTCAGTAGCAATGTCAGTGCCAGTAGTTTGAATTGCTCTGGTGTTGGATATATATGTGTATACACACACATACACACACACACAGGCTGAATTGAGCCCTTTATCATTATATAGGACCCTTCTTTGTCTCTTTTTACAGTTTTTGTCTTGAAATCTATTTTATCTAATGGAACTATAGCCACTCTCGATCTTTTTTTGTTTGTTTGCATAGAGTATCTTTTCCATGTCTTTCAGTCTATGTTTGTCTATGTAGGTGAAGGGGTTTCTTGTAGACAATTTGTACTTGAGTATTGTTTTTTATCCACTCAGCCATGTTACATCTTTTGATTAGAGACTCTATTCTGTTTATACTCAATGTTATAATTAATAGATAAGAACATGCTACAACCATGAGATTATTGGATTTCTTATTGATCTGTGTTCCTTGCTTTCTTCCTTCCTTCTTGTATGTCTTTGTGAAAACACGATTTTGTCTGGTAATTTTTTAAAATTTAAAAAATTTTTATTTTTATTTTTTTGGTTTCTGTTGTGAGCTTTATGATTTGCATTTGCCATGAAGATTTAAAAATACCAAACAAACAAGCAAAGACAAAGCTAAAAGAAATCTTACAATTTAACTCCTCTTCTTTCCAGTTTTTTTAATTTTTCCTTTTCCATTTGCGTTTTTTATACTATCTCTTAAAACGTTGTTGTACTTATTGTTTTTGATAGATTTGTCTTTTATTCTGCCTACTCAAGATAAAAATAGTTTATATGCCTCAATTACACTAATAGAATATTCTGTATTTGTGTACTTACTGTTTCCAAGGGGTTTTAGATTTTTTTAGATGATTCATTGTTCTTTAACTTTTCTTTCAGATTGAAAAACTCCTATTAGCATTTCTCATAGGGATTTCTCCTGTTGACAAAATCTCTCAGACTTTTTGTTTTGCTTTGTTTTTTGTCTGAGAAAGTATTTATTGCTCCTTCATATTTAAAGGATATTTTTGTAGGAAATGATATTCTGGTATTGAAGTCTTTCCTTCAGCACTGTGTATGTATTGCCATTCTTTCCTGGCCTATAATGTTCCCATTGAGAAGTCTGCTGCCAGATGTATTAGAGCTTATTTATATGATATTTTTTCTTTTTCTTGCTTCTCTTTGATCCTTTCTTTATGCATGACCTTTAGGGGCTTGATTATTAAATTACGTGAGGTAGGCTTGTTTGAGTTAAATCTGCTTGCTGTTCTATGACGTTTTTATACCTGAATATTGGTATCTTTGTCTAGGTTTGGAAAGTTTATTTTTATTTCTTTGAATTAACTTTCTATTCAGTATTTTTCTACTTCCTCTGTAAGACCAATAACTTTTAGATTTGCCCTTCTGAGGCATTCATTAGTTCTCATAGATATTCTTTATTTTTATTATTCTCTTTTCTTTTTTCTTTTATGACTGTGTATTTTCAAATAACTTGTCTTCAGGCTTCCTAATTCTTTCTTCTGCTCTATCAGTTCTGTTGTTGAGAGACTCTGCCACATTTTTCAGTTTGTCAATTGAAGTTTTCAGCTCCAGGGTCCTTTTTTTTTTAATTAACTCAATCTCTTTATTTAATTTTCCTGACAACTTCTAAATTATTGTTTTTAAGATTGCCTTGATATTCATTGACCTTCTTTAAAACAACTATTTAAAATTCTCTACGTGAAATGTCACATATCTCCATCACTCCAGGATTGGTCACTGGTCTCTGATTTAGTTTGTTTGGTGCGATCGTGCTTTCTTGGCTGTTATTGATGTTTGTGAATATTCACTGACGTCTGGGCACTGAAGATTTAGGTATTTATTCCAACTTTCAGTCTTGGTTTGTTTGTACTCAACCTTCTTGAGAAGGCTTGTCAGATAGTTAAAGGTAATTGAGTGCAGTGATGCAAATTTTAGTCACTGCAACTATATCAGCACTAAGGGATACCTCAAGCCCAGTAACTTTATGACTCTTGCAGACTCCTGGCGATACCACCTTGGTGGGCTTGGGTAAGATATAAGCGGATTCCCTGTATTACCAGGCAAAGTCTCTCACTCACTTCTCTCAATTCCTCCCAAAGAGAAGGAGTTGCTGTCTCTGTGCTGGGCTGCTTAGAGTTGGGTGAGGAGTGATGAGAGCACTCCATTTTGGCCACCACATATGGGACTGCACTGGGTCATACCCAAAGCCAGCCTAGTTTCATTCAAGGTCTGTGGGGACCTCTGCCCAGTATTGCTGATACTTTTTCAAGGTCCAAAGGCTGTTTAGACAGCAGGTGGTCAATGCTCTCAGGACTGCATTCTTCACTTCTGGGCAGTAGTTTCCCATTGGGGCCAGAGTGGGTCTAGAAATCCCTTTCTGGAAATAATGCCTAGACTCAGGGGATTTAGCAATCTGGTTGGTATTTTATTTTACTAATGCTAAACTGGCATGCAAATTGCAAGATGAAGTCCTCTCTACTCTTTCCTTTACCATGCGAAAGAAGACACTCCTCAAACTGCACTGTATGTAGTTAGGGAAGGTGTGACACAGGCACTTACTTTGCTACCACCACTAGCATCTTACTGTTTCACATACACCATTAAGTCCTTTAGTTTGAGTCCAGTGTAGCTGCATGAATAGTCCAAGGACTGCGGTCTGTGTGGCCTGACTTGCAAATTCATTCCAGGTCCCAGGCTGCTTTTGTCAGCCACTGGAGGAGCTGGCAGGGACTCAGGTTTCTACTCCTGAGGGTAGATATTCTCCTCTGATAGGAGCTGGGCTAAATGCTTCTTGTGTGGGAACTGGACAAAATTTAGCTCTGTGTCTTATTCCTCTGTGGCAGAGAAGTGCTGTGGGTCCAATATAAAGTCCTATAATCACTTTGCTCATGCACCCTCAAGCACATTGACTTTCTCGCCACCTGATGCTAGTGCCTCATTCCCTCAGGATGGGGGACAGTGACATAAGCAAAACAGAACTGTCTTTCCTACCTTTTCCATACCTTTTATTTTGATATAATTTTAAGACCAGGTACTATAATGGATCATCTGATTTTTGCTTCTTATAGGGGTGCTTTCTTGCATAGGTAGCTATTCAATTTTATTTTCCTGCAGGGAAGAATCACAGGAGGGTTCTATTTGGCCATCCCACTCTGCCTTTTACTGTACCTCAGTTTAGGAATGAAAAAATTTGTTTCACTTTTGATGTGCAGTCTTGAATCTGAGTGAGATAAATACAGACTATTTAAAATATATCTAAAATATAATTACTTGTCAAAACTATTTTAGATAGAGGATCAATCATATATCACTTTTCAAATATACCACAGTAATTCTATGAGACTCAAAATGAAAGATAGTTAACATGTGGAGACTTGCTACCCATTCTGAAAATTCACTGGCAATATTTCCCAATTTTATGTAGAATAATGATACCTTTTGAAAGATCAGATATAATTTATAAGTCAGTGAATGCTGTGAATTCCTATCTAGACTACAATAAAATGAGGATGCTACAATGACAATTAGAAATATGTGCAAAATTTTTCAACTAATTTAAATGATATTATCAGTAAGCTGTGGTTTCTTTTTCAAAAAATGAAAAAATACATGCCTCGGCTAAAATTATATAGAAAATAGTTTGTTTCATCATAAGGTATATAAATATCAACATCATATTTAGGATTAAATCATATTGTTAACTTTATATTAGGATTCAAATTGAATTTGTACATACTTTGCCTTAAAAATACCATACATTTCATTAAAAAAATCTCCAAACTACAGATGTTGGCATGGATGTGGAAAAAAGGGAACACTTCTCCACTGCTGGTGGGAATGCAAATGAATACGTTCCTTTTGGAAAGAAGTTTGGAGAACACTCAGGGATTTAAAAATTGACCTGTAGATGGATCCTGCAATTCCTCTACTAGGATTCTATCCAAAAGACCAAAAATCACTTTGCAAAAAAGATATTTCATTGCAGCTCAATTTGTAATAGCCAAGTCATGGAAGAGGCCCAAGTGCCTATCAATCCATGAATAGATTAATAAACTGTGGTATATGTATACCATGGAATACTATGCAGCCTTAAAAAAGATGGAGCCTTTACCTCTTTTATGTTTACATGGAGGGACCTAGAACATATTCTCCTGAGTAAAGTATCTCAAGAATGGAGGAAAAAGTATCCAATGTACTCAGTACTTCTATGAAACCTACTTATATTTATTCAAACTTTGTTATGAAAGATAGAACACAACTATAGCCCAGGATGAAGGAGAGAAATGAAGTGGGAAGGGAGGGTGGGAGGAGGTTTAATAGAGGGAGAGTAAAGGTGGGACCACATCTATGGAGCATATTGCAAGGGTTCAAGTCAAATCTGTGAAGTGTAGAACATAAATGTCTTAACACAATAATCAAGTAAATGAGGTGAAAGCTATGGTGATTGGTAGGATGTAATTACGTCAGATTGTATAAAAAATATCAACACATTGTACGCCACATATGCATAAGTGTTTTCATAATCTATGTGTATTTGACTTAATAAAAAATTACCATACATTTGTATAGTGTTTAATACTTGGTACCATATATCTTTTATATAAATTTTGTAAGTTAGGCCCTCTATTTAGGTAAGAAGCCTGGTTTTCTATCTTAGTCCCATCAATTTTAAATTTAAGCAATGGTAAGTTATATAACTCCTACACAAAATGGGCATATGTACTTGTGAAGATTAAATGAGTTACTCTACAAAAAGGATTTAATATAGAAGGCAGATGAATATTATTTGCTGCTATTTTTATTTCTATTTCATAGATAAGAAATATGAAGCTCCAAGAGAAAAATTAAATATTTCAGATAAGTGTTTTTCATACTTTCTTAACTTTTAAAATGGATATACAGGGTGGCCATAAAATTCATGTGCAATTTATTTATCTCATAGAGAAGAGACTCTGGGCCTTGGAAAGGGGAAAGGGGGGAGGGGGTAGGATGGGTGGAGGGAGGGCAATTAATGGGAACACACCTACAGTGCATCTTAGCAGGGTACTGGTGAAACTTATTAAAGGCAGAGTATCAATATCTTTATATAGTGGTCAAGAAAATGCCATGAAGGCTATCTGTAACAGTACGATAAAAATATTTCTGAATGTATATGAAGCACATTGTGCCCTATGATTGCACCAATGTACACA
>CAUYON010066070.1:0-42468 GCA_963573935.1 Arctocebus calabarensis | reverse complement strand
TTTTTCTGATTCCATATAAAATGAAGTATTATTTTTTTGAGGTCTTTAAAATATGACAATGGACCTTTAATACAAATTGTATTAAAATTGTATATTGCTTGGGGTACTATGGACATTTTAACAATGTTGATTCTTCCCAGTCATGAGCATGGTATGTTTTTCCATTTGTTGACATTTCCAGCTGTTTCTTTTCTTAGAGTTTCATAGTTCTCTTTATAAAGATATTTCACATCCTTTGTAAGATAAACTCTCGAATATTTCATCTTCTTTGGTACTACCATGAAACGGATAGAGTCCTTGACTGTTTTTTCAGCTTGACTATTTTTGGTATATAAATAGGCTAAAGATCTATGAGTGTTGATTTTGTAGCCTGAGACACTGCTATATTCCTTGATTACTTCTAAAAGTTTCATAGTAGAATCCCTGGTGTTTTCCAGGTATCACTTTTATTTTTTACTCTAAAGAAATATGGTTAAGTAAATAACATCCATAAGGCAATTGACAAATTCATGGGTTATTTGTTAACTCATATAGTTCTCTTTACACTGACAATTAATTAGATAAGTCCAAAATTATTTGAACTAGAAAATGTTATTTTCTACGTTAATTTGTAGTGTTTTTTCTTAATAATAAAATATTAAACAACATGAATTTTAATAAATAGCTCAAAATGTTCCATAGTTTCTACTATATCCTTATTGATTCGATGTAGGATTACACTTTCTGTTTTTTTCTTCTTTTTTATAACTGCATTGTTTAATTTAGGATTAAATAATATTCAGAGAAGATTAATGAAAACTTTATTGGCAAAGTATCCTAGTGTCAGTTTTTCTGTTGAGTTTTTCCTATATCTAATATCACAACATTACGATAGCAAGACACAAAGAAAATTAGCCCAATTATAGAGCTATTCTAACATGTTAGACCTAATTTTGGAATTAAATTTTAATTTTACAAATAAGGAATGTGCTATAGATAATGCATATGATCCTCATGTTTGGCTGACAGATTCTAAAAGCAGAACACTGATAGAAAGTAATTTATTATCTTAGGCTGATATTCTTTCAGAGCAGGTAATGAAAAAAAGGGGTTGATCCACTAGCAATTGATCTGAAGAGAGATAATTTTTATCCTACTTAAAGTAAGTATTCGGGCCAAAAGTATTTAATCTAAAATAAATGTAATGTAGAATAGTTAATTGATTATATCTTTCTATAATATTTTTACATTCAATTGTAAAACCAACCAAAGAATAGCTTTTAAGGGGGTGCTGGTGGCTCAAAGGAGTAGGGCTCTAGTCCCATATACCGAAGGTGGCAGGTTGAAACTTGGCCCCAGCCAAAAATTGCAAAACAAAAAAAAAGAGTAGCTTTTATAAGTATGAAGAAGGTAAGAAACAGAAACCGAAAGCTTTTTGTTGATTTTGGAATCCTCTCTCATTCCCCAGGGCTAATGGAACCAGGTAGAGCAACATGGCTCGGAAAACCTTGTGCTGGAGCAGGAAAGTGCAATGCTTTACTTATAGCAAAGAATCCATATGGGGAGATCCCTGATAGGAGCTGAACTTTTTTACTTAAATTTTATGCTTTGTATGGAACTGTAATTAAATTGCCCCATGGCTCAATTTTTTAAGTAGGGTCTGAATAGGAACTTTCAGTGTGATCTCAAAGACAAGACTATTTTAATGGCAAATTTTAGCTAAAAATTGACAGGGAAAAAAAACTTACAAACCTAAACAAGCTGTTGTTACAGTTTAACTATAAGCTGTAAATCGAAGTCCCAACAGTATTCTGTCCTTTAACTTAATAGGAACATCTGTAACTGCATTTCTGTGGAATTTTTCTTGGATCAATTTTCCAGTGTGATGTGCATTACAACCATGCTGTAGCCTTTATTTACTGAGCTCATCAATAATGACAATGATTAGTCATCATGACCTAATTTTATATTTGTGTAGCACTTAATAGCTTTCAAAGTAGTTTAAAAAATTTCTTAATTTTTAAAACAATCTAGTAAGCTAGATTGACATTATTGTTGTCTTATTACCCCCAGAATTAGCAAACAGAAGGACCAATGCAAAATCGTGGGATTTTTAGCATGCACTGCAGTGCTCTTTTAGTTTCATAGTATTGCTTCTCCAAATCCTACTATACAGAAAAACAGCAACAATCATAATAAAGAACATTTTTTTGTTCTGGAAATTTTTCAGAGATCATCTTTCTATTTTTCATTGATCTATTTAATTTTGTTGAAGTACATGGTAGATATTAATAGATTTAATGATTTTTGAAAAATTTTTTCCTTTTCTATAGATGTCTTTCTGTCTTTATTTTCTATTGAAATTCGACCTATCATCCCAATAACAAATTAAATGACACTTCTTCAGAACAGTTGACAGATCTCTACAAATAGAACTTTGTTCTCTTTATTGTCCTCTTCAATACATTCATCTGTCTTTAATATATTGATATTATTTAGAGCATAGCCTTTTACAGTAGCTGGGATTAAAGAAAATTTAATAGTAATTAAATTAAGATGAATGCAAGTGGAAGACAAATTTAAGGAGAATGAATGAATAAACAATGGAGAGGAAGCATAATGAGTTGGAAAATAACAGACTTTGGAACTAGATTCCCAGTACGGAATCTTAGCTCAGCTACTTACTAGTTACAGGGCCATGGGCCACATATTGTCCAATAAACTGCTAATCATTTTTCTCATCTGTAAAATGTGATGATGTTAGTTAACTACCTTCGAGGTTTAACTTAGAACAATGTTCATAGTAGGTTTATACACAAACTTACATATATGAAATGAAAATTTTTATTCTTTTCATTTTTACTAAAATAAAAGGATTCTAAAAGTTGAAAAAATCAGGATATTTTATATTTTGTAAATAGTAATAATCAATACTGATGCCTTTACCATATTGCATTCATTAGCAATTTTAAATACTTTTCCTTTGTTAAAGATTTGAGGATTTGTTTTGTTTTGTTATAGAAAATAAAAATATTTGGAACTATTTTATTAGTGGCTGACCTCCACCTAGTTAGAGTGATTTTAGCACTCTCAAAGTACTACAAAGGCAGGAATTGTTCTCTCCCTTGTTTGCCATGGTACACTCAGTAGTAACTTAGTGTAATGCTTGGTAAAAAGCAGATAAACAAATAAATTATTACTTTTTGTTTTTATCCTATTCTCTTTACCTTTGTCTCTCAGTCAGTTTCTCTCTACATTGAACTGCTACTCTGCACAAATCATATTTATTTTCCTTCATCTTTTTTTGTTCTTCCCAATAATCTTCTACTTTTCCTCTGTCATATGCTTTACATCACTTTCTATTGCAAGCCCTTTCTTTCTATTGTAAGAAGATGGTAGATAGGATAGATTGACAATATATCAATTTTTCTTAGTCAAAATCCAATTTTATTCAGAGCAGTGTGTGTCCAGCTTAAAGAACACAAGCCTGTAGTGTGTTACAGCTCAGTGTAACCGTTGCCATCACTGACTGGGACATGTGGGAAAACGCATCACAGCAGAAACAAACTGCTGTCAGATGATGCTCTTCGCCTCTTCCATTTCATCTTTTTTCTTATTTCTTCCTGGAGCCCCAGTGGCTATTTTTGTAATCTAATTTGATGTTTAGATTAGAAGATAAGTTACATGTGTGGAGGGAGAGGAAGATGAGAAAGAGCTGAGTTACTCAGTGGCCAACTAGTGAGCCATCACTCTGATCCTAGACTACCGATTTATTTCTTCTTGGTATTTTGTGAGAAAGAGCTAAAACTCACTTATCTATTGGTTTTTCAGTTCTGTGCACCAGAATCTAATCCTAACTATTAGAGTGACCAATGTAACTCCAGAAGACACTAGAAAGCACCAGTAGGATTGTGTACAACAGCAGGTTTGCTGATTTGGATCCTGCCCCTCTCTCTGAGCCCAATCATTATCAAGGATCCAACCATTATGTGTTTAGTGTGAATGAATTTCTTATGAAAGCCAGAAAGTGGTAAAATAGTGTTATAATTAAACTCTTTATTTGTTTGTTTTGGTTTGAAGAGCAGGAATGATGAGGGTGAAGAAACTTAAATGGCTCACTGAACCATGAAAAGAAAGATGGAATTATAGATAAGTTTTAGAATTTCCAGAGATGGAAGAGGTTGTAAATACTCAGAGGTTGTAGACTATGGTTGTACCATACAGCTTACAAAATATGGTACCCTAGAGGTTATAAAGTATGGTTTTATGCCAAATGTACTTAAAACTCAGAAGGGTAAGTAGACTGCAAAGTGATATGAAGATAACAGAAATTACTTTATGTTTAAGTTAAAATTACTGTTTCATATGTAATGGGATAAAAAATACTGAGGACTGCTGCAAGTGCTACAAAAGTAAAAGCTTATTTTGTTACAAATATGTGTAAATAAAAGACAAACTTGCCTAAAGAGGGAGGAATATGATTACTAAAGGCCTGCTGTGGAATTTACTGTAGTCTTTCTGATATTTTTGATTATTTTATATGTGTATGTCTTTCTTCAATGGCTCATGAGAAGTTTGAGAGTGGGGCATTATATTATATAGTGGGGCTATACTATTCTTTCTTCCATTTTCTACATCATCTTGCAATATTTAGGATTTAGTATGTACTTATGATATCTAATTAAAGTTTGGTGGACTCTTTCTTTGAACTTTTCAAAGAAGATGTAAATACAATATAATTTAGGATGAAATGTGACTGTTTTTTCCAACATACTTTTGATTCTTTTTAAAGAAGATAACAGATTATGAATACTTATATAATGAAATACAGATTTTTCACATTCAAAATGTATAAGTATTATGAAGTCATACATTTAGCAATTCTGGTAGTAAAATATATACTTTAACATTTTGAGGGGTGTTGTGATATGACTTACCTACATTTAAAGGATAATTTGCTTAAATTTCTAAATTAAATTATGTCAAGTGGTAAAATAATAAAATAATTAATTTCAATTTGCTGTATTACTTTTTGGTCATTGAAAATGGAATAACGTGTACTAAAGACTGCTTATCACAAGTAATTTCATCTTTCAAGTTCTAAGTTCCTATATGTATGTATACATTTTTATTTATAAAATTATGAAATTGACTGCAAATACTACTTATAATAATGATATAGTTATTTCAGTGTCAGTTTAGAAATAAAAGCAACTGCAATTTATTGTTAATTCAAATGAATACATGATTAAAAGTACATTTTCACTTCTCTCAGTCATAGAATTCTCTACTGTTTTGTAAAAAAAGAAAGTAGGAAAGTATTATTTCTCAAAGGAAACTGAAAGTGAGCTTGAAACTAAGAATGAAATAGAAAAAGCATGCAAAAGAAATGTTTGTTCACTTTATATAAAAGCAATGATGATGGTATAATTTTAAAAGCACAATACTAGGTCTTTCTGAATATTTTCTAAGCCAGCTGAAAATCGTTGCTCTTAGTGCATATGCCTGCTATTTTCCATGATCATTTGAGAAAAGTTGTCTAACTCTTTCACCTGTGGCTCTAACAATGCAGCAATAGAATAAGCCCCTCAAAGGACAAATTATGTCTGAAGTTCCACCTGTATCTCTAACATTTTCTTATTTTGTTTATGTTCCCTGTCTTATGTTTAGTAGAAGATAGTTCAAAATAGATGCAATTATTTTTGAAAATGTTCCTCTTGGTTAAATTTTGACATAGCAAAGTTGATATTCTGTTTTTATTTTATTTTTATAATTTTTTCTTTGAAAAGATATAGCAAATAGAACTTTTTAAGACTAGTGGCCTAACTAATATTAAATGACTACAAAATAAATACATACTGAAAGGATTATTTACTTAATGTTATGAAGCCTGTACTGCAAATATTTTATAAAAATTATAAATATTATGGAAGCTAATACTCAGTTTTTTTAATTTAACACTTAAATTTCTGTATGCATTGGTTGTTAAGAAGGGATTTATTTCTAAAGCTATATAGCTAATAAATTCTCTGAAAGTGAAGTATTGACTGACAGTCTATTCACTATTTATTTAAATAATTGATAGTTCTTAATAATTATTTTGTGTATAACATTACAAATAATCTTTTCATTCTTCCAAAAATAAATATACAATTACATTTTTTTTTTTTGAGACAGAGTTTCACTATGTCACCTTTAGTAGAGTGCCATGGCATCACAGCTCACAGAAACCTCAAACTCTTGGGCTTAAATGATTCTCTTGACTCAGCCTCCCAAGTAGCTATTTTTTGTTGTTGCTGTTATTGTTGCAGCTGTCATTGTTGTTTAGCTGGCAGGTTCCTACATACACCCAGCCTGGGTGTATATGGCCGACGCCCTACCCACTGTGGTATGGACGCCGCCCTACAATTACATTTTAATTGAATGATTGAATTTTGACATGTCATATACATAGGGAATTTTGCTTAAAGTCGTTTATGGAATACTTGGCCACTTTGGAGAGTGATTGTTCAGATACTGATTATAATCTTCATGACATATGTGCCAGTTGTCAATTTATTGCCTCTTAGCTCCAAATTTTACCCTTTAATACACTTTCTTCAAATGGACCAAAATTAAAAAAAAATTCTTTATAATGAGCTCAGTAGAGGATGCTGAAGGGAACTTACTTGAGAGGCAGGGGCTCTCCTGTCCTGTGTCCAGCATGTTATGTCAGTGATGTCGGTGGAAAGACATTTGTTGGTGTACATCTGCAGCCATGCACTCTGAATGTATAGGCCTCAGCAACCTCATGGCATTTTCAACGTGGATGCTAAATGGTTAAGCCCTCTTTCCCACCCCTTACTTCTAATACCTCTTTTGCTCGTCCCCAACCCAGGTTTGTATCTTATAGTCCTTTTTATATCTTGGCCCTGCTAACACAGCTGCTGTGATCCTGGCATCATTGCCATACCAGGGCTCCTGTTCTATCTGCACACCCAAAAGTCCAAGCCTCAAGCTGTGGTTAGTCTATGTCTGGTTACTAGCAATGGCTCACTTCATGGGCATTAGCACTTCAAACCTATGCTGCTTTGGAACCTTCATTTCCTTTTCATGCCTGAATGCCTGGTAATGCTTGCTAGTATCCCACCTGTATCTAGTCTATTTCCCTTTTGCAATCCAAAAGAATGCTTCCTGCTTCCTCACTAATTACAGACCATTTCTGAACTGAGACAACGAGCAAACTTCTTTGTTATCCTATACTTTTTCCAAGTAGGTCTAAACTCCAATCTTAGGAGGAAGGGGGCATCCCCTTCCACATTTGTCCTTCTTTGGGTACTCTCCTGTAGCCATAGAGTATGATATAGAGTTATCTTATATCCTATAGTTACTCTTTTATCAGTGCTGCCAATGGTAAGTGTATGGTGGCAAGCTTGTGAACTTAACTGTCAAACATTTCATGTATTCATAAAAACGTGTATTTATATCTATCTGACTTTTTATAGAGAGTTTTATAAATTTGGTATATCTATTCATTTATGCATTAGGATGTCATATATGTGTGTGTATAATATAATTGAAACTAAGATGGTTTTCTTTGTGAGGATAGGTTACTTTAAGTGTTATTTTAGGTCTGTTTTACTTTAGTTACGGTACCGGTTATACTTTAGAATATCTAAAAATTGTACTTCGTAATCAGAAGTAATATCATTATTTTTTACATTTACTACATAACAAAGTACCTTATAATTTAGTGGCACATATGTTTATTATTCATTTGTCTAAGAAAAGCTAGAAACTAGAGGTTTGAAGAGGAGACTCAGCTGACCTCTGTTGGGCTTGCTTAGATGTCTGAGAGTCAGCTGATTGTTAGCTGATCAAAGCCGGCCATTGCTGAGGCAAGTGGAACCACTTAAATCTGCTTGATGAAGCTCATATTTTTTTAGCAGTTAAACTGGGTGGGCTCTGTTCTTGGCAAATGTCCTACTTGTTGTCATACTAAGCAAGACCTACAAATACAAAAGAAAAACAAGCTACATTTTATATGTCTACCCACTACACTGTGTATTTAAAACTCTCATTGCCCTAGCAAGTCATTTGAATGAATTTTAGGATCTAAAGATTGATTCTATGTCTTATCTTCATTATTTCTGATTTTGTCTTATCTTTCTTGCTTGTCTCTATTTGTTTGAATCATTTTTTAGCTTTCTCAAAAATGTCAAATTGTTAGGATGAGGTCAAATCAAACAGTAATTTTTTGAGGACTAGTTATAAATATAACAGGGAAGATCTGATTAAAATAACATTGTTCAAATGATCATTATGTAGAGCTATCTCCTAAATTAGAAGATAAAACAGATAATTATTTTTATGGAAGGTTACTTCCAAAATTATAATTTTATTAATGCAAAATATGAAGAACAAACTATACATAAATATAAATTATGCAATATTTATTTCCTTATTTCCCTTTGTAATTAAGTATTGCAAACATTATAAAATTCAAACTCTATTGAAACATGTTGTCATGTTTCATTGTTAGAGGTACTCAGGCTTTTCTAAATAATTGTTTTCTACCAAATAACATCTATTTGGTTGAGGATAAATGAGAAAGCCTTGAAAAAATATTAATTAGGAAGAAGGAAAATAAAATCAAACTTTCCCTGGTTCAGTTACCACACTTGTTTGTGGAGTTGTTATAAAATGGAAGAGCTGATTAAAAGAGCATATTGTATTTGGTGTTTAGTCAACTTTTTAATAGAGAACAAACATAATTAGTAATAGAATTAACAATGTACAGTTTCTTTCTCAAATTACCAACAACTGAGTTTCATTTGTCTTTTAGGTCATAAAAATTACTATGCTTCTAAATTTGAGGCCAAAATTTTTTTTCTTATGGGTCTCAAAAACATATATTATGATTAATCCTACTGAATATTTTGAAATTTCAGACATAATAGCATGATTTTTTCACATTTAAAAATTTTAATGATTTTGAAAGTACAATTCATTTGAGACTTAACTTTCCTGATTTAATTCTTTTGGATGGGGGACCATGTAAGATTTATTCATCCAAACGCCTTTGAGAGTGAAGAAGGCTCCGTAAATGATGCCCAGACATAAAATAACCCTATGCTAGCCAAAATGGGATATTTAGTTCTCCTATTTGTGGGTTCTGTATTTGTCCTAAGTTTTGTGCCATCTCTAATAAAGATTTGGGTTACTATCTAGTAAGCTAAATCTAAATAATAAAATCATGTTGAGTGAATTAACATCTAAATATATTACTGACCAACCAGGTTCTTTATCCACTGCACAAGAGGAAGATGATATGAGATAGCAGTGGTTACAGCAGAGAAAGAGTTTAATATCACAGGGTGTCAAATGAGGATGTTCAAGGAATTTTTAAAATCTGTCTCCCTGAGCATCTGAGGACCAGAATTTTTAAAGGTGGTTTAGTGGACAAAGGTCTAAGGAATTGAGTCTGTTGATTAGCTTGGGATGGACTCATAGCATTGGAACTCAGAAATTGCCTTCTTTTTTTTTTGAGACAAAGCCTCAAGCTGTCACCCTGGGTAGAGTGCTGTGGCATCACAGCTCACAGCAACCTCCATCTCCTGGGCTCAAGCGAGTCTCCTGCCTCTGCCTCCCAAGTAGCTGGGACTACAGGCGCCCACCACAACACCGGGCCATTTTTTGGTTGTTGCTGTCATTGTTGTTTGGTGGGCCTGGGCTTGATTCAAACCCACCAGCTCAGGTGTAAGTGGCTGGTGCCTTAGCCCATTGAGCCACAGGCGCCGAGCCAATAAATTGCCTTTTTGTGCTGGCACAGTTACGGGACCTGTTCAGTGAGTTCCCACATATGGCCACTGGCTCAATTTATGTCAGTCAGTCCTCCTAATGCAGAGCTGGCCCAGTTGGTCCCTAAAAATGCAGTCTGAAAAATATCGCAACAACCAGCCTTATGTTTTACATTAGCAATGTTATCTATAGAAACAATTAGGGAAGTTACAGTCTTATGCCAGTCAGGGATACATGACTCTTAAGCAGTAAGCCATTACAGGAAGACAAGTGATGAAACAATGACTGGTTAACTTTAGCTACCACAGCTCTTGCTACATGGCCCTATATTACTTTACCAAAGTTTCAAATATTTAATTTAACACAACTTTAATTTAAAATCCTTCAATTTGGCTTTGAATCTTATTTTGTAGAATTTTAGCTTATCTTTCTATGTAATGTGATTAGTGTTTTATGTTTTGAGAATCCAAGGTGCAAGAAAGTTAGGGAAGTATGTTTATCACCTAGCTATATGCTGCAGACATAATATAGATAACTATGTGTTGGCCTTTATTTCATACTTGAGGTAGCTGGAAGGCTCTTATATATTTCTAGTGTTAAGGAAGGTCAAAGTTGAGAAAGCATTAGTAAGATTTAATCAGGAAGCTTTGAATATCAGAGAAAGGAGATACGTTACATGAATCATCTATGTAAAAATTAGAATTCATTATTCTTTTTCAGACATATGATTTTAGGGATGATATCTTTTCATCATCTGATAATCATAGCTAAGGAAATAAAAATATTTCACAAGAAATTGAAGAGTTTGTGAATGACTAACATTTTTTGTCTTGATGCAATTTTTTGGTTTGTTTTCAATTTGGAATACTTGGATTTAATATTAAATAATTTTAAATAGGAGAGAGGCAGCATCTCTGATTTTCTTTTTCATTGCTGTTGTAAAATAAGATTTTTCTATCTATACTTTTTCTCCCTTTAAACATTTTAGCTACACACACCTCATAATTGAAGTAAGTGTGTATATTTGTTGAAGCTGTGCACATCTTTAAGGCAAATGTGACTCCTTTTTATAGGGAGAAAGTTTCCTGTTAGGACAAAATCTCTCATTCTTTTAACTGTCCCCATTCACATTCTCCTGTCCCTTCTGTTATCAGCTACTAGTTGTGTGAACAGAACAGACCTGAGTCTAATGTTCCCATAAAGTTGGTCACTAAGAAATAGCATAGAATGTGCCTTATCTCAAAAGACAAATGTGTTAATCCTACTCTATAAGAAGGTGGAAGATGAATCTGACAGACTAAAGCATGGAAAATGAGTCATTTTGCTTCTGTGGAGTTAAAAAATCTTTGCAAATATATATTTCTTTCACAAGAAGAAGGAAAGAAATTCTGCCATCTGTAGGCTTTAGCTGCACTGAATACAAACTTAAATATGACTTTAAAACCTCTAAAAATTGAAAGTAGATTTTTTTTTTCCTTTCTGAAAGCCCAAGGGCACTGAACTGGCACAGATTTTTTCCCCCCAGTTTGCTTAGGCTCTATCATAGTGTCTAGTCTATATTTTCACTATTCAGTTCCTATTCAAATTGTGTGTTTTACTTAAACTGAACTTAAAATACACCCACACATGGGTTAAGCACTTAATTCACTTAATAGTAAATTAGCAAAAGGAAAAGCCAGTGGTTGAACATTGTTGTTCAATGATCTGAAATACTTTTTTTGTTGTTGTTGTTGCTGCAGGTGTCAGTGTTTTAGCTGGGGCCAGGTTCAAACCCGCCAGCCTTGGTGGATGTGACTGGCACTGTAATTACTGTGCTACAGGTGCTGAGCCAGTGATCTGAAATACTTAATAGAAGTTCCAGAAAGATAAAAGCCTCAGGACACTACACAGATCAACAAGAACAAAAACAATAACAAAAAACCATTCCTTTGAAAAGAGATGTATACTTTCTTAATTAAAGGACAAAAGTCCTCTCTTTTTATATTACTTCCCTACTGACTGTGGTAAGCAGTGATTCCCCAAAGATATCCAAGTCATAATCCTCAGAACTTATAAATATCTTATATTGCATGGTATATTTGTTGTCTAGAGATATTGTTGCAAACCACCTCAAACGTAGTTGGCATAAATCAGGAAATTTATTGTCTCACTGTTCTAGAGTTGAGAAGTCCACTGTCAAGGTGTGGTTAGGACTTTGTTCCCTTTGAAACTTGTAGGGGAAAATCCTTCCTTCTTCTAGCATCTCTTTGGTGTTTTCTGGTTGTCATTGGTGTTTTTTGGTTTGCATGTGTATCAGTCCAATTTCTGTCTATTATCACAGGCTATCTTCCTTTTGTGTGTGTCTTCCTCTTTGTCTTCTTTTATTATAAGAATACTTGTGATATTGAATTAAGGGTTCACCCTCCTCCACTCTAAATTCATCTTACTAATTTCATCTGCAGCAACTTTATTTCCAAATAAGGTCACTTTCTGAAGTACTGTATGTTCAAACTTCAAGGTATCCCTTTGTAGGACACAATTCAACACATAATATAGGGCAAGGGATAATTAAGGTTGCAGGTTGCTAATCGGCTGACTATGAGAATTGGAGACCATACTTCTAAGTGAAGTTTCAAAAGAAAGGAGAAACAAAAGTACATATACTCCTTGTTAAAGTGGAACTCTTTTGTTGATTTGCTTGAGTTTTTTGATGATTCTGGTTATTAGCACTGTTTTGGATTCATAGTATGGAAACATGTTTTCCCTTTCTGAAGGTTGTCTCTGTACTTTGCTGATTGTGTCCTAAGCTGTGAAGAAACTTTTTAAGTTGATCAGGTTCCTTTTATTTATTGTTATTGTTACTGCCATTGCTTTTGGGACTTTTAAATAAATTCTTTCTGAGGACTAATATCCTTAAGAGTTTTTCCCAAACTTTGTACTAGAGTTTTTATAGTTTTGTGTCTCAGGTTTAAGTAAAAAAAAAAGAAAAGAGCAAAAAATTCCCTTAAAATCTGGGCAAGTGACATGGAAAGAATGCTTGCTCATAAGGACAGATGAATATGGCCAGCAAATTTATAAAAAAATTCTCCTCATCGCTAATTATTTGAGAAATTTAAATCCAAAACCACTTTGAGATACCACCTAACCCTAGTGAGAATCAAGTGGGAACAAGGTCCCAAAGTATATCTAAAACTCTCTGGCCTATTATGTAGATAGATAATAGAATCTAGCATCTTCCTTGGGGATTCACCTTTAGACTCCAGCTGAAACTCCAGCAAACAAGTGTATTGCTTAGCCATCATTTTTGTGTATCTATATGAATACCTGATTTTTCTAGTTTTATGTGAATTGCCCAAATATTGACAACTGAAAATTGCTAAATCCTCTAATGTACTTTTCCATATACATTGAAAAATCCAGCCTCTTTCTTCCTGACAATGTAGTATTTCTGGAGATTCTTAATGACTTACATTCCTCCTGACTACTTTTTGTTTTAAATTCTTCTTTCTCCTTAGTCCTTTATATCTTGCCACCTATATATTTTTTCATTCCTCTACTGCATTAATCTAAAAACAGTAGAATTGAACACCTATCCCTCAATTCCTTTAAAGTGCCATACACATCAGACGTTACTAAATGTAGATGGTAAAGAAGGAAGATTATTTCAGAGAATAGAAAAATGTTGACATTTTTTCTTATGCTGTGGGGAAGCAGTGAAGTTTAAGAAATTTTCCACATTTTGTGTTCGGGGTAAGGGCTAAAGGCAAAGGACCACACTGCCCTCACATCCTTCCTGGATAGAACATCAGTCTCCATTCTTTCTTCTGACTTCCATAAGACTTGTGGATGACATTTGTTTATCTGCCTCTATAAAGCTTCAGGCTCCCTTTCTTTTCTTTGAGACTTTGCTTACTAATGACACATCTCTGTGAAAGCTTGAATAAGGTATTTCTTTATTTGTCCAGTGCATTTTGTCTTTCTCACCTGCAAATAATTTAAACATAAATATTATGTATTTTTTTTCCTAATGGTCTTTTTCAGGGGCCTTCCCTGCTACATTTATTACCCCCCAACTTCTTGCTGTTCTGCTAAATCTTTTTTTTTTTCCCCATCTAAAATGTCCTGCCATTTTAATTTGTGGAGTTTTTCACTTCTTGCATTTCTTGCATGTCTGGAATGCCAGAGAAAAATAAAACCAAATGTTTATAATTTTCTATATTCCTTTTTTCTCTTTCTACCTCTCCCTTTTTGACTTTTCTTGTTGATTGCACTCAGCTTCCATATTTTCACACAAATTGCTTTGTAAGATGGTTTGATAACCAAAAGTTGTTTTATCCCTGAAATATCTGCACTACCTGTTACCAGGGCAAGTAATTCAGACTCCCCAGAGCCACCTGACACTTTAAAATTATCTATGAATATAATAGCCATCATAATTTTAATTAAAATTATTTAATATTTTATAATTTATCTCATTTAGTAATATTTACCAATAATTTATTCATTGAAGATGTTGGGAGTCAGGGTTCTTTGTTCCCCAAACCCAGTTGGCCTGGTTCAATTACTAGACAGCACTAGAAAGTTCAACCAAGGCCTGGATGGATGGAAGGCAAGATGCAGAGAAACTGAAAGTAAAACTGGAGCAGCACAGGCAACAGGGATAGAAAGCAACTTTGTATGGGCTTTAATATAATAAAGTGAGATTTTATTTAAGAACAAAGAGAAAGCTTAGAGCACTTCCAGAGAGAGACTGAAGTATGGGAGAAGGGAGAGAGAGACAGTGATGTGAGGACATTGTACAGGTATAAATATCTTCTTTCTCTCCATTTGAAATTATTTGTAACTCTTTCACTGGTCTCTCTGGCCTCCAAGTACCTTTATCCTTTTCTATTGCTCATTGATTACCTAGGTTCCTCTCACCCACATTCTTTTCCCTTTATCGGTGAGAATTGCTGATCACAGTGTTACCACTGTGGAAAAGGAAGGCCTCCAGACTTTCTTTTTTGTCAGGCCAGCCTTTCTTCCCATCCCTCTTAAATCCCCTTTCTTTGTCTCTTCAGAGAAGGTAACTAAATGTCAGAAAAACTATGGAATTTTGCTCTTAATTTCCTATGTTAAGTTGGGGGTGGTGTAGGACAAATGATGTAGTCACAAATTTTAACCTCACAACTTATTCAAGTTACTGACTTTAGCTTCAACTCTATTAAATATGTATAAGAAAATGACAAGGAAAACATTCACTATACAAAACAGCATGAACTCACTGACCATTAATAATACATTTGTTTGGAAACTTGATATTTTTGAGCTCGGCAAGGTTTTAGTCTATTTGTATATAATGTGTTATTAATATTAATCAGAGGAGATCTATTGTTTTTGTTAGGGATATATATTCAGTTTAGGAATAAATATAGAAAGTGTTAATTTATTGCATTCTAGAAGGTATTGAGTGACCTGAGAATATTTCAAGGACTTTGCAAAGTGTTTACTTTCTTGTGACCACAAACCTGAGTTAAACCCTTTTTGCACTTGAGATTCAATCTCACGTAACAGAGCATTCACCTAATTGCCAACCACAGCATCTCATCTTTTTATTGATAATAAAATGGGAAATGTATCTGTGGTTGAAGTAAGCTTAATTAGAAGAGCTGCTTGTGATCTCATTAACATGTGGGGGGAAGGTCTGGTAGGTGTTTGCAAAGGGTTTTAGTTATGAAGAAACAATGAATGAGATAATGAGGAGATGGACTTGAATTGTAAATAAGAGAGACTGTACCAAGTTTTCAACTTCATGAACGGTACATGCAATATTACTAGAGTGTGTATATATCTTTTGAAAATCTTTGAATCCATAGTTTCTCATGTCTTTCACCTCGTGTTTTATTGCCTGAAGGAAAATTCAGGGACCTTGAAATTGTAGGGTGCATTTTTCTAGTGTCTCTTACAAATGATTGGTATTTGGGTACTGTAGCTTTCTGTCTTAATCTTATTTCCCTGCCACTGTGTGGTAGCAAAGAGGGGTGCATCTGCCAAGAGAGGATAGGCTAATGGAAGAGCACACAGAAATCTAACCAGATGTATGTGAAATAATCTTCAACATTTTAAACTTCTTTTCCTGGTGGCTTAGGATAATTTTTATTCCATAGAAATTAAAAGGAAAAAAATTGAAATAGTGAAAATACTCTTTTGTTTCTTGGAATTATAGGAAGGGACAAGAAATTGAAGTTGTTCTTGCTAAGAGAAAGTAATTTCTTCTTGAACTAGGAGGCAAATCATTTGCTGAATGTGCAGGGAATTGGGACATTCTCTGAAGAAAGGCAATCTTCTTTCATAATTTTCTTTTTTTTTCTTTTTTTGAGACAAAGTGTCATTTTGTTTCCTTTCTTTTTTTTTTTGAGACAGAGCCTCAAGCTGCCGCCCTGGGTAGAGACCTGTGGCATCACAGCGCACGGCAACCTCCAACTCCTGGCTTAAGTGATTCTCTTGCCTCAACCTCCCCAGTAGCAGGGACTTCAGGTGCTCACCACAACACCCAGCTATTTTTTGGTTGTAGTTGTCATTGTATGGCAGACCCAGGCTGGATTCAAACCCATCAGCTCTAGTGTATGTGGCTGGCACCTTAGCCTCTTGAGCTACAGGCGAACCTCATTTTGTTACCTTTGGTAGAGTGCTGTGGCATCATAGATCCCAGCAACCTCAAGCTCTTGGTCTCAAATGATCCTCTTGTCTCAGCCTCCCAAGTACTTGGGACTATAGGTGACTACCTCAATGCCTGGCTATTGTATTTTTGTTTTTAGAGAGGGAAAGGTCTTGCTCTTGCTCAGGCTTGTCTTGAACTCCTGAGCTCAAGGGATCTACCCTCCTTGGCCTTCTACAGTGTTAGGATTATAGGCATGAGCCACTGCTTGGCCCCCATTCTTACACAATTTTCATAATATTGTACTTTTCAATAATAAATTATCATAATATGTCAAGGCAGAATTTGTCATTGCATGACCAATTCATATCCTTCAACAAGTATGAAGATTTGTAATGGAATAATTCTTGTAATGGAGACTAATAAACAGAGAGATGAAAACAACAAATAGAAGGAGAGAGAAGAAAAGGAAGAGAAAAAAATACTCCTGATTAGAACAATTAGAAAGACACTCTGTCAATGCTGGCTGGTTCAGCAGGAACTAGAAAACACAAATTTGAAGAGCTGGTATAGCTATGTTGCCAGCTTTCCCCTATTCATGTCATATGCTAGGTGTCATGCGTATTTGCAATACCTCCTTAGCACATCTCTCATCATTCTCTCTTTCCAAGACTTTTGGCCAAGGGCATTTCATTTTTCAGAACCAAAGAGCATGGGATAAAGATAGGAGCCTACTAAAAAACATGAATTTTGTGCATCTTTCATAGAAGATAATATTCTGAGAGTATAAACTTAGAGGTTTTGACCACTTTGCAGCATATTGGTCAAATTTAGATATTCACAGAGTTGTCAGTGTATTATTGAGAAACAGATATTTCATAAGCATGTCAAATAAAGTTGAAGAAAAATGAGGCAATATAAAGTATATTTTTTATCTTAAGGAAATGGGCAATTTATACTGTTAGGGATAAGAAAATGCAGGATGTCTGTGGAAAATAAGCCCATGTCAGTGTAAATAAAGATAATTCAGTTGTAGAACAGATATAGGTAAATGCTTACATTAGAGAATAATAATAGAAGATGTACAATTTCACTCCTTTGAACTACTGGATTGCTTTTCTTAAAATAGTAATTCAAGTAAAATGTTTTTTTCAGGGTTTTATATATTAGACTCTGAAGTTACAAGTGTATTATTAGGAGACATGCTTGAATTACTAATAGATAGGGTTTATTATTCTGCTAGATTTAAAATGTATATTTGAGAATACATAGGTAAAGATGCCTACTTATTAGATGGATAAATGTAATAAAAGTGAAGAAGTGTGTTCTCGCCCCTTAATCTTGCCACAAACAAAACAGATTTTTTTTGAAGTTTGGAGATAAGCAGAAACCTCAATTTTATTTATTGTTTATTTATTTATTGATTGCTTCATTTGACCTCACTAACCTTACTCATTCAAATGATTTCCACCCCCTGGTATTTTCTGTGCCCTTGAATATGCATCTATGTTAACAGGGGAGGGGAGAAGGTATGTGGAAATGGGAGTAGGTGGGCGGTCTGCAGAAATCTTTGTTTAATTTTCTCAATAAGGTAGGAGTTCTGTAACTGGCCAAGTGACAATTTATTGGCTGAGTGAGATGGGAGGAGTTGTGAAATAGTCATGTAGGAGACTGGAAGACTACATAAGACCAGAAAGATACTATATGATTCACTAGAAGCATTAGGAATCCATAGAAGTGGGAATTAGATATCTGAGTTTGGGTATGGGGAGAGAAATTTGGGCTAGATGTATAAATCTATGAATTAAGAACCCATTAAATGAATGAAGATAGGAAAGATAGTGGAGTAGGAAGCAGCAGGAATTGATCTCTTCCCCTAGAAAATAAATGTTTTGGCAGAAATGGAACTGCTTGTTCTGTAACTTTGAAGTATGTTTGAAAATTTATAGCTTCTGGCAGGGAGAAGCTTGGCTGGCAAGCTGTTGTCAGCATCTGTCAATTTAAGACTTCACTGAAGTAGTGGCTGCCCATTCTCCACCCCTATCTCCATGACCGGAAGCTGTGGAGAGGGCAGTCCACATTTCTGGCTCAGGTTGTTGGAAGAGGTGGCTGGTAAGAACTGTGTTCTCTGTCTCCTAATATTCCAAATATTAGGAGTCTGCATTCAGATTCCTGTTTCTAATCATTTTGGTGTACAGAGTTAAGCCATTATTGTTTTAATCCCCACTGGCCGGAGCAGCTTTCAGGGGATATAAAAGACCAGAACTTCTTTTGTTGTGTCATGTTTTTGGACATTCAAAAACAACCATGTAGGCCAGGCATGGTGACTCGTCCTACGATCCTAGCATTCTGGGAGGCTGAAGCAGTTAGATCATTTGAGCTCAGGAGTTTGAGACCAACCTGAGCAAGAGCACGACCCCGTCTCTAAAAATAACTGGGTGTTGTGGTGAGCACATATAGTCCCAGCTACTCAGGAGGCTGAGACAAGAGGATTGCTTGATTCCAAGAGTCTGAGGTTGTTGTGAGCTGTGAGACCATGGTACTTTACCAAGGGCAACAAAGTGATACTCTGTCTTGAAAAAAGAAAAACAAAAAACAATAGCAACAACAACAACAACAAAAACAACAAAACAACAACCAGAAATAGCCACATATACAGAGGATTTGGAAGTCTACCTGACATACCCAGGGAGCACACAGAGAAGACCTTAAGCTTTCACATGTTTCGTGACTAGGAAGACAACATCGTTAAAAAGTCCATGCTACCCCTGAGTAATCTATGGACTCAATGCAATTCATAAAATTTCTTATTCTTTTTTCACTGAAATGGAAAAGTTGTCCTCAAATTAATAAGTAACTTTCGAAGAGCTATAAGTAGACAAAATAAACTTGAAAAAGAAAAACAAACTTGGAGGACTCATACTTCTAAACTTTAGAATTCACAAGAAAATGACAGTAATTAAAACAGTTTTGATATTGATATATGACAGTGTTCTGATGAGCTGAGCAGAGAGGTTTATAGAAAGAACAGAGCTAAGGAAAGAAGAAACAGAGAACAGAAGTGGATTGATTGGAAAGAAGAAACAGAGAACAGAAGTGGATTGAACAGAAGTGCATTTCAAATGCACTTCTTTTATGTAAAAGTTATAGCAGAGTGGATGTTATCATTCCAGCATATAATACAAATAACTTCTCTGTGATACTATCTTCATGATCTTGGAAGACTACAACCTGAAAAAATAATATAATAAATCATAAACATCTTTAGGGTGCTTGGCAGAAGCAAAACCTGTTTGGAAGGGACCTAACCTCAACCCAAGTCTCTCAAAATTCTCAGAAATAAATCGTACTGAATATGAGTTCATATTCAATAATTCAGAATTTCACAAGTATATAAAGTATAATTTGTACAGAAAGAATTAACATCAGAATTAGACTCTTCTATTGATTTTAGAAAACAAAATTCAGAGATAGGCTAGAGAATAGTTTCAGATGTTTTCTAAAGTTATGGCAACTATGAAATTTATTTTGCATGTGGATATACTTTTCAGATGAAATGAAGGCACTTATCAATAATTATACACAAGAATAATGTGTTTCCTTTCTTAGGATTTCATAATTTTCTTTATAGAGGTCCTTCACCTCCTTTGTTAGGTATATACCTATTTCATTTTCTTTGAAGCTATGGTGAAGGGAGTTGTGTCCTTAATTAACCTCTCATCTTGACTGTTATTGCTATATACAAAGGGTACTGACTTGTAGATATTGATTTTATATCCTGACACATTACTGTATTTTCTGATGACATCCAGGAGTCTTGTGGTTGAGTCTTTGGGGTTCTCTAAATATAATATCATGTCGTCAGTAAAGAGGGAGGGTTTGACCTTTTCTGCTCCCATTTGGATGCCCTTTATTTCCTTTTCTTGCTTAATTGTATTGGCTACCACTTCCAGCACTACGTTGAATAGTAATGGTGACAGAGGACAACCTTGTCTGGTTACTCCATTGAGTAAAATGCTAGCTGTGGGTTTGTCATAGATAGCTTCGATCAGTTTCAGAAATGTGCCACATATGCCTATACTCTTCAGTGTTCTAATTAGAAAAGGATGCTGGATTTTATCAAATGCTTTTTCTGCATCTATTGAGAGGATCATATGATCTTTGTTTATGTTTTTGTTAATATGGTGGATAACATTTATGGACTTGCATATGTTAAACCTGCCTTGCATCCCTGGGATGAAACCTACTTGCATCTGAGTTATCTCAAGAACTTTGTCCTCTACCTCTGAGATTCTTTCTTCTTCATGAAGATTCTTTCTGTGCACATGCTTTCTTCTGTTGTTGATACTTTCTACTGCATCTTTAAGTTCCCTAATTGATTGCTTCATTTCCCTCATCTCTGCCATATTCTTTTTATATTCTTCTCTTAATTGATTCTGTTTTTGGTCTTCTTTTTCTGCTTTATCAGCATTTTCCTTTATTTCTTCCTTCATTTCCTTGATTGTTTTCATCATCTGTATTCTAAATTCCCTTTCTGACATTTCTAACATTTCCTTATAGGTGAAATCCTCTACAGTATCTACCTCACAGCCCCTAGGGGGGGTTGCTCTGGACTGGTTTTTCATGATGCCAGGAATTTTCTGCTAGTACTTCCTCATGATTTCTTTTATCTGTTTCCTTGTGCTAATTTTCCTTTCACTTCCTCCTGCTCTTTAAATTGCCATGCTTCTATACTAAGGTTTCGATGAGTCCAGATCTCCACTGCTTTTGCCTTCCTCAGGGGTCCTGAAGTCTCACACTGTCTCCCTGTGTCCCCAAAGGGATGTTTCTGGGCAGATCTCACCAGTCAGAGATGCCTGAATTCTTCTCTCTCCATTCTCACAGTGCTCAGTTGCAAGGAAGCTGTTATTCTGCCACCATCTTAAAGCCACTCCTCATTTCTTCATTTTTAATCCATTTTTGTTTTTAATTCCTGATTTTTCACATCCTCATATGGCTTGTTTCATAATACTGAATTTAGGTTATAGTATCTTTCTGCAATTTTATTTTGCTTTATTGTATACTTTAAGTAAAGAGATATTTTATTTATTTATTTATTTTTTTAATAATTTTATTAAATCATAATTGTGTACATTGGCGCAATCATATGGCAGAATGTGCTTCTTATACAATCAGAAATATTTTGATCATACTGTCTCTACATTTAATAAGTTTCACCAGTACCTTGCTAATATGCACCATAGGTGTGATCCCACTAATTGCCCTCCCTTCACCCATCCTCCCCCCTCCCCTCCCCTCCCTTTCCCTTTTCCCTGTATTCTTGTGCTATAATTGGGTTTTAACCTTCATATGAAAGCTATAAATTAGTTTCATATTAGGTCTGAGTACATTTGATACATTTTCTTCTAGGGCTTGAAATTTATGCTTAGCAGTGGTTTGATGGGGACCCACTTGGAATTAAGGGGAATAAGAAAATTGATTTTCTATGAAACATTGTTTAAATGAAACATTTCTCACAATATGTACCTGTGAACTGAGATGATGGTGGTGTTTATAGGGTTGTTTTGGAGAACATTCTAGAAAAGTACACTCCCAGGGCCACTACATTGTAGAACTTTCCAGGCTTGTGTCATCCTCACAGTAAGTAATGTAAGTATGGCCTCCTGGATTTGCACAACTCCAGCAATGTGTGTGGCTAATTTTGATGTCAGCATCATCTTCAGGTCAAGATAACCTGTCTTCTAATCACCATCCTCAGTACTTTTTTTCCCAGGAAAAATAAACACCGCATTTTAATGTATAGCCAATCTGTTTCACAATCTATTTTTTCATGCCAGGTCAGGAGCTTACAGAGCTGAGAGAAATGAAGGGAACTAAAGCTTTAAAATGCTGTTGTGACTGGCTCCCTGAAGTCTGTTTAAAACTCTGTCCCTGAAGACTCAATGGAAAGCTTATTCCTTCCTCTTTTATCAATATTTGATTTCAGCTGAAAATAGATCCATGTTCCTCATGTCCCAGCAAATGTGGTACTCATCTACATTCCTGTTTAAAAATAAACCTTGGCCAGTTTAGAGGGAAAATAGGAACCCAGAAAGACCATCCAAGCCTTTGCTTTAAATCAAATTTAAACATTATTATAAATTTCTTATCATCTTCAAAAACTGTTGAAGGTTTAATAAATTGCTGAAGGAAGAACTGATCAGGTAGCACATTTGGCCACAAGAGCAGCCTGTGGGGAGGAGGAGTGAAGAAGTGACTCTGAGGTCTTGGTGGCTGCTGGGCAGGAAGAGTTCGGTTTTCCAGATGTATAGATTAAACTCAGCATTGCACAGTTTCAAGTATCTAAAGCTTCTTGCTAATCAGGTCTTTCATTGCACAGCTGATCAAGTTAAGCAAGCAAACAGAAAATCTTTCAATCCAGATAAAACAACTTGGAAACATGTCTTGCCAATCCACTCACCTTTACCAATACATGGCAGAGTCCCATTTAGCTACACCCACCTGGCTAGTCTATTTCAGTGTTTCACAAGCTATATCCAGAAACAGAATCCAGAAGGTCCATACATTTTCCATGAGAATTTTGAAAGTATGTTGTATTTGTTTCAATGAAAAATTTTTAAAGATTAAAATTAAATCCCTCCATATAAACCCTCTCCATATAAACCCTCCATATAAACACTCTCTGGATTATCTAGATGACATCTTGATAACTAAAAATATTCGTGATAGCTCAGTGCCCATCTTGGTAATCCTATTAATGTATTCACAGCAGGAAGTAAACTGGAAATTTACATTGAGCTATTATGAGGTGATAGAATCCAATAAAAAAGCGATAGGGAGACCAACTACCAACGTGCAAATTTTCAAAGAAAATATTTGAGGATTTTTTTTTTTATGACTTTAGGATTCTTCAACCAGAAGGAGGATAGTACAAAATAGAAAGAACAGAGATTCATTGAGACTATTTCAAGGATTATTTGCAGTAAGCTATGCTGTGAAGCACACACACGGGATAGAGGTGTCTCTTCCATCACCGTGAATGTTTTGGGAGATTGAGTTGGAAAAGTTGTAATAGCTAATATGAGCAGAGCTTTACATTAAAGCATGGAGGCAGGTTGGGTTTGTATGTAACTCACACCGGAGGGCTCACTATGCATTTTTTCCTTTATAAAAAACACGTACATTACTCAAGCTGTCAAGTAATAATTTTTCTTTCTTTCTTTCTTTCCTTTTAAGAGTTGTAGTGTTGGTCTGTCACCCAGGCTGGAGTGTGGTGGCTATTCACAGGCATGATCATTGCTCACTGCAGTCTCAAACTTCTGAGCTCAAGCCATCTTCCCACCTCGGACTCCCAAGTAACTAGGACTGCAGGTGCAACCCATTGCATAATTTTTCATGTTTTGAAAGGACATCCTGGATGGTGCCTGTGGCTCAGTGGGTAGGGCACTGGCTCCATATACTGAGGATGGCGGGTTCAAACCCAGCCCTGGCCAAACTGCAACAAAAAATGGCTGGGCATTGTGGTGAGTGCCCGTAGTCCCAGCTACTCAGGAGGCTGAGGCAAGAGAATCACCTATGCCCAAGAGCTTGAGGTTGCTGTGAGCTGTGACACCATTGCACTCTATAAGGGCAACAAAGTGAAACTCTGTCTCTAAAAAAAAAAAAGAAAGAAAGAAAGGAAAACAAAGGAAGCACATCCTTTATTCTGTAAAACTGAAATTACCTTATTACACATTTATTTTACCTATTCATATAAAATATCTGTTCTTTCTTGATTGCAAATCTGAGATCTTGGGGCTGGGAGTCTAGACGAGGAGCACATAAATGCTGTTTTCTCATCACCACCTGCCTACAGGAGGATTCTCTTAGGACTAACTGAAGTAAGTTCAGTGATTTTTGTTCCCACTTTTCCTCAGCCTTTGAGTCTAGGCACAGATATCAGTTATGGGCTCTGTTGATGAACTTAAAATAAATTCTTCCTTTTTGATACGTGTAAGGACAATATGACTGCAAATATATAGGTTGGTTTTTTTTTGTATTAATCATACAGCAATTTTCATCTCAGGAGAGCATTCTGTCCACTTTCCTTTTAATTCAAAGCTACCTAGCCTGAAGCTATTTTCGAGGACATCAAGACACGCTTCCCTTTCACAGAATGTAGAGAGATAAACATTTTTTGATATGCAAATGTCACAATTTTATTAACATCAACCAGCAGTGCCCCAATGGATAACCAAACCAGTTCTGTAATTATTGCCAAAGGAGAAGGGATTCAGATCAAATATTTTAAGATCAAAGGGATTGTTTTGGAAGGATGAGATTTGCCCTGACATTTAACTGTGTTCTAGCCAGCACTCCAACATGGCAAATTTTAACTCTGTAATTATGTTGTATCATATCTTGCAACTGATTTTAGAGGGTAGATCAGAGTGCACAACTTAAATATTCTGTGGGTTTCCTGACAGTAATATTTTTAATGCCACAAGTGGGCATCTTACGTTCTGCATAAGGTCCAGTCTAAAACTATTTTGAGTATGTATGTGGTTTAGAATTTGAGGTGCAACTACCTTTTCACATGTGTGCTAAATAAGAACCTTTAAAAAGACTGATAAGTATATTTCTAGTTGGAGGCACTAAGGTTGTTTGGGTGGATAACACTATGCTTTACAGAAAAGAGCATAGGACTGGACTCAGAAGCACCCCAGAGTTCAAGTTAGGCCTTGCCACTTAGAAGAGCTGTGAGTACTCAGGAAGCATTAAGTACATTTGTAAAGTAAAAATAAAATAATGTGTTTCCTAAATATCTCTCATT
Organism: Arctocebus calabarensis; assembly: GCA_963573935.1. Taxonomy (NCBI): domain Eukaryota; kingdom Metazoa; phylum Chordata; class Mammalia; order Primates; family Lorisidae; genus Arctocebus; species Arctocebus calabarensis. Next base: position 17,281 of record CAUYON010066070.1, on the reverse strand, counting down.
GTTGTTGTAAGCTGATATAGGTACAGAGTGCTTTGTAAATCAGGAACTACGAATCTTAAAAATGATCTGTCAATTCCAATCCCACTTTAACCATGAATTTTAAGGAACTTGTTCAACCCTCTCTCTTTCTTTTTTCTTGCTGCTCTAGAGCTCTGATTATTGCTGTCTGCAGAGATATGCCCCTTGAAAAGAGCAGTAGTTGGTAGGGGAAGAAGATAAGCATATCTGTGGGATGGTCAGCACGTCTCTTGGCCTGGCGATGGAGGTCATCTACCTGCCATCCTAGCTACAAGCCCCAGCTCTGAGTTTTCAGCCAAGGCTTGCATGTTTATAGCAGAATCATCTAATTTGACTTACACAAGGGTTTATTTGGTTATCAGTGTGTTGTCTGCTTCTATTTTAAGTCTGTTTGGATTCAAAGCTTGGATTTCTCCTTTCAGGAATTGAAGGCAAGGGGAGGTTGGGAGAAAGTGACACAAAGAGAAAAAATGAAAGTTTTTTTTATTTTCCCTTCTGATTAAATGTTCACTGAAGAAATATAGACTATGGAGAAAATATTCATATAAATTTGAATGTACTCCATGACTCTCCCATGAAGAAATACTGTTAGCTGTGAGTTTCTTTTCTAAATATAATAATATAGTTGAGTTTGTGCATCTATACAATCCTGCATCCTAGCTTTTGAAAATAATATCACATCTTAATAATTTCCCAAATTAAAATTCTTTGTAAAGACAATTAACATGTATAAAATAATCCATAAAGTCCATTTACATTTCATTATTACCCTGTTACTATAAATATGCAGTGAGTAATATTTGTTCCTAAAAATCATTTCAAATTCTTTCAAAAGAATTTCTCATTTAGTTGTGGGATTTCTTTTACCACATATGAAGATTCTTTTGCTTACAGATAGATTAATTCTAGGCTGAGCATGGTGGCTCATGCCTGTTATCCTAGCACTCTGGAAGGCCAAGGCAGGTGCATTGCTTGAGGTCAGGGGTTTGAGACCAGCCTAAGCAAGAGGGAGACCCCTCATCTCTACTAAAAGTAGGAAAAAACTAGTGTTGTGGCAGGAGCCTGTAGTCCTAACTATTGAGGAGGCTGAGACAAGAGGATCACTTCAACCTAGGAGTTAGAGGTTGATGTGAGCTTGACGCCATGGCACTCTACCCAGGGCAACAGAGTAAGACTCTGTCTCAAAAAAAAAAAAAAAAAAAGATTAGTTCTAAAGGTTATGTGTAAGACCCTTTGTTCTGAAGTCCAAAAGAATCAGCAAGGCTAGTACCTTCTACGGATGGTAGGCAAAGATGAGGGTACTTTATCTAAGTCTTTGAGTTGAAATTTCATAAGCAGGTAAGCTTATGTGCTTAATTCTTAGATACTGGGTCTGCCTCTAACCTATTACATATAACTATCCATTTCTCTAATTTCACATCTTATTATTTATTCAAATACATTGATCTGATTATATAGATATATTTATTGCAAACTATAGAAAATATAGGAAATTATAAGAAAAAAGTTAAAATGATTTGGCACTGTCTATGCTTAACTTTTTGGCTTATTTTTATCTCAGTGTGTGTTCCTGGGTCAGTATTGTTTTGAGACAGACTGTGTTATGTATGGTCTTTTATTTCATAAGAAGCACAGTTGGGATGGTGCCTGTGGCTCAAAGGAGTAGGGCACTGGCCCCATATATCGGAGGTGGTGGGTTCAAACCTGGCCCTAGCCAAAAACTGCAAAAAAAGAAAAAAAAAGTAAGGTTTAAGAAGCACAGTTGACAGCGTCTTTTCTGATTCACCCATACAAGTTTCACCTTGCTCAACTTATCAGTATTGCTAGGAGGGCTTCATTTGTGTCTGTCCACACAGATTTAACATTTCTTTCTTTCTTTTTTTTTTTTTTTTCAGATTTTTTGGCCGGGACTGGGTTTGAACCTGCCACTTCCAGTATATTGGGCCAGCGCCCTACTCCTTGAGCCACAGGTGCCACCCTAGATTTAACATTTCTTGATGTTTTTGTACTCCCAAACTTTTATAATACTCCCACATATTTGTGTGCATTTTTATTTTCTTCCATATAATGAAACTTATACTATTTTCATGGCAGTCATCCTATGATGATGAAGCCTGGGGTACACAGTTTTTTTGTGAGGATACACATTATCTGTAGCATTCTGTGGGCTTCTCTTACACCTTGGCCTTACCCAATCTTTTGGTCCTGTGGCAATAGTGATGGCGGAGCATGTGGAGTACTGGCTGTGATCTGTGGATGAAGCAGAAGTGAAGTCAAACTTCATATTCTTGTTTACTAACTCTGTGACCTAGGGCAAAATTCAGGCTCCTTGAGCTTTGGTTTCTGGATCTATAGAGCACAAGTGACAATAGTACCTACTTTGCAGAGTTGGGGACCAAAAGGAGCAATGTACATGAAAAGCAAAATGTGACAGAAGTATTATATCATTATTGGCTGATAAGTAAAATAATTTTTAAAGTGGAAAAAATGGCGAGTGGAGCATCTGAAAACAAGTATCAGTACGTTCTTATACCACAAAAGCCTGAAGTCCAACACTCTGTTCCATTTCAGGAAAGATGTTTTGGTATTATAGTACTTTGCACATCTCTTACATATTGCCAGATCAGCGCTGGCTTAAAATCTTGTGGAAAATTTGCTTTTGTAAACAATGGCAGTAGATTTATGTAGTTATGCATTTGCTCATTTATTCATTAAATGAAATATTAGTGAATATCCCATTGCGTCAGATTCTGTGCAAAGCTGTAAGGATAAAATGTAAGTAAAGGCCGAGAAATTGATCTCTAGGAGCACAGAGTCTGAGGTGGGAATCCGATGTGCAAACACAATCTTACGACCATAGTACAAACATCTGAAGGAACAAAGATAAGAACGTTGTAATTCTGATTGTAGATGGACATGGGGAAGGGTCATTGAAGATGACCCCCAAAACATGGCACTTGAGAAAGTCTTCTATATACAAAGAATGAGGAATGCTTCTCCTTGACTAGGAGGTGAACATACATGAAAGAAGAAAGAGAGAACAGGTCATTCTACAGCAGGGCACACAAAAGAGGTTTTGTAAGAAAGAAGGACATTTAGTCTGAGATTTGTGATGGATACATTTTTATCTGCCTAGCAACTCAGAGAAATTCTCTCCCGTTTTTAGTTCAAATCATTTAAATTGAGCTGACCTTGTCTTCTGCTTTAAGTGGCAATAGATTTGTCTTTGATTAATTAAAAATTATAAAAAAGAAATTTTAATAAAAATAAGTTGTTGGATTGACAACATGTTACAAAATATAAGGTTTGTGAAGAAAATGGAAGGAATTCTTGGCTTTGACAAAGTTTGGGAAGCACCAACGTAGACAATGAGAAATGTGCCTCCAACTCCAATCGATTTAATATCATATGACTCTATAAATAGATATAATCCTAGTAGCAAAAGTGAGATATTTAATTTGTAGAAGTGAGAGCATAAAGTCATATTGACTATAAAAGTTAGGAAAAAATGAGAACATTTGCTCTCACATGGGCCCTTCAAAGAAAATAGGCCAACTCATGGCAATTGAGTGGTTCTCAGAGATTATGGATTTATTTTTGGTGTTAACTGTTTCAATAATGTGGTTTAGAATAATTTTTTCTGCTGAAATATCTGTGTCCTGGGATCCTAGTATATTTCTTTAGTCTTTGCTTAATATTTGGTATAGCTGGGTGATAATCATTAACAAGGTAATATGAAATGGAAGAATATATTTCTAGCAAGTATTCCTGGATTCCCTTGAAGTGGAGTTGGTTATTCCTAAAAACCATGGTTCTAAAACTGTGAAATAAGGAAATTACCAAATTGTGGCAATTAGAAGCAAACAGTATTGTTACTATCTTAGCTTTACTTCCCATCTTGCAACAAAGAACACTGATAGCATTCACGCTACCTGGGACTTCAAGGACTTACAACGAGGAGGAGGAGAGAGCATCTGACTCAGAATGTTTACTCTTCCACAATAATGAAATGATCGATCGATGTTGTCATTAGCACTGCTCTTGCCACCATTATTAATCTGAAGGTTTCTCAACCATCTGTGAAATAAGTGGAGTGGTTCTTTTTGTGATGTTTTAAACATAGGCTTTAGTTCAGAGGAGCCATTCCTAACGTCATCAATTTGAAATCAAGATAAAAAGATTCTCTAGGCATTTCACCAGCCGTTACACGTTGATAGAAGTGTTTTAGCTGAGAAAGGTTGAAGCTGGAAAAGATGTATAGGTACAAAAAATATTTCATTAGAGATTTGGGTGGCAGAAAGCAATTCTCCATGTGTCTGAGTCACACTATTTTGCTGATTTCTTTTTAAAAGGAAAAAAAAATAGGCCAGTCTGGCTTGACACAACTGAGATGAAATCAGCTTGGTCCAGATGTCTGAAGCTGCAGAAATGATAGCAGCTGGCTAATCTCTAATTATAGAATCTCTATTATTGGTGATGTAAGTGGCTGAATCTGTGGTTTGACTTCTGTGATCCCTGGCTTTGTGAAAAACTAGGATTTTTAGATAATGTTTTTTTCCCTCTGCATAATAAACTAAATACATTTAAATTAAATCTTGGGGCAAATATAATTAAGGAGGTGCAGATGGTATTTTTGTTCCCTTTGCTGACCAGAGTATGCCCTAACTGTGACTTTTGATGAGACTATTCAATCCTGTTTTCATGGGACTCAGTCCAGAATGTTCAGCTCTGACGTCCTAAGGTATTTGGAGAGGCCAAGTTTAACATCAGCAATTCTGAGTTTTAGGGAAAGTTTATTTCTTTAGTGGTTTGTGTTTAGGGAAGATTTTGGAAAGAATTATTACATTTCAGCTGCACTCTGAACTCTTCATTGATCATTTGCCTTTCTTATTTTTACTCTCTCCTTTAATTTTGACTGTTTTCAAAGACTGTTTCAGGGTAGCACCCATGGTTCAAGGAGTAAGGCACCGGTCCCATACACCAGAGGTGGTGGGTTCAAACCCAGCCTCGACCAAAAACTACAAAAAAAAAACAAGCAAACAAAGACTGTTTCAGTGAGAAGCAAGGATCAAGAGGTTTCAATCTAGGTAGGTTATCAATATCAATGTATTAGTCTGTGAGGTCTGCTATATAAAACACATTATATTCAGTTTTAAATATAGGCAGTTATTTCTCATTGTTCTGGAGCCTGGGAAGTCCACGATCAAGGTGCTGGTCAATTCTGTTTCTGGTGAAGACCTTCTTGGCTTGCAAGTGGCTAATTTCTTGCATGGTAGAGAAAGCGCTAGCACTTTGGTCTCTTCTCATAGAAGCAATACTCCTATCATGGGGACCCGCCCTTAAGGCTTTTTCCAAATGTGATCATCTAGAAAGGCTTCACCTTCAAATACCATCACATTATTGTTTGGGGGTTTAATATATAAATTTGGAGAAGAGGACACATTCAGCCTGTAAAAGTCAAGAAATCCTTGGTTAGTTTATACTTACCAGATTATAACTTTCAACTAGTTTAAGAGAGAAGACAGATCACAGGTTTGTTTGGATAAAAGGATCTCAAAGAGTCCCAGGATGGTCGTCTACTCAACCTCGTATATTGTGTCTGTGTTAGTATCACACCAAATCGTAAGTACCATTGGAAGTACAGTTGCTCACAGCACTGTAAAATCTTTAGATGCCAAAGAGTCAATGCGTGGTATTCTCAGTATAAATTCATAAACCTGGACTCGTAAACTAAAATGGTTTTCACTTTATTTTGGAGTGAAGAGATTTTAATTATGAGCAAGCCCGGAATTTTATGTAATCAGGATCCTCCAATTCCTAAATATTTTATCAAGACATTATCTGGCCAGTAGAAAACATACCACTTCTATTTAATTTTTAAAATAGCCAATTCTTGGATGAATTTAACTCTTTTTTACCTCCCAAACCAATCTATTCTTAAGTAATCATCAATCCTAATTTAGGAAAATTATCTTTTTCTTGATTGATTAGGAAGCAGAGACTAAGGCAAGGATTAAAGTGCTGAAACTTTGGGAGGCATAAGCCTGGGGTGGTTAGGATGAGGAAGAGGGAAGTGAGTCAGAGTGCTCTCCTATGGGTTAAATCCAGCTCATAGACTTACTTTGTTCATTCTACATAGCTTAAAAAATGATTTCAAGCTGAGAGGTTTTATATAAAGACATTTACATTTCTAGTTTCACTTCAAAAAAGGTCTGGCAAGCCTTGCCCCACATTCCCGTGTGGCGACTGTGGCTGGACGTGAGCACAGGTGTCCCCACTGGACACAGCATAAAACTCTCCCTCTCCATCATCACCATTCCCTGTCATCTCCCTTCCCGTTGGCTTTACTTGTTTATGAAACCTGCCTTGCTTTCTTGGCTTTTTATATTAAAGATGCTTACAGAAGGCTCTTCTATAGTCTAATCATCTTTAAATATTTATACTCTCCAAATTACTCATCATGTCATAGGCACTACTGACTAGTTGTGATTAATGAATAAAGATATTGCTGGTAATAGGCCTGCCCCTAACATCTGAGAGGCCTGCTGAAGGAGTAACAAGATTTTAAAGTTAGAAAGCAAAATAACAAACTGTTAGGTAAAATCTTTTCTATATTCCTATTAGGGCAAATATTGCTTCAGTACAAAAAATCAAGAATATCTTTTAAGGTATCATTTTAATAGAATTAAATCTGGCAAAATGTCAAAGATGACTGACTTTATTTTTGCACCGGTATGGTTGTTGTTTGAATGGGCTAGTGATACAGGTGGTAAAATGAAGACCTTTGTCATGTCCAAATTATACCTATACTTATCCTATAAATATTTATGTTTCTTGCTTTTATATTAGTCAAACAAAAAAGAGTTTTAAGTAATTTGTGGTCTTGTCTGAGTTCTGCTTTTTCTGGTGAATTATTATAGTTTTAGATAGGCTTTTTTTATTAATTTAATTTCAGAGAAAACTCATTCCCCTCAACAACAGAAATTGGGATGGTCAATAAAATTCCTAAGGCAATATTTTGATTTGGAAGTATTCATGAGTTTTATATATCCTATCAGTCATGAATTTATATATCTGTTCAAACATCGCAATAAGATTGCATATGATAAAATATGATTGCAGGAAATATTGTAAAATACTTTAAGTATATAAGTTTATAACACATATTCTTTTTACCATCTCTTAAGCAATTTTAGGTCCATGCAGGAATATAAAGAATTGCTATCATGCTTTACGTATGTTGTCCTAAGATAGAGGTGTGTATGCAGGCACGTGTTTAAACCATGCAGGCTGACCTTCCAAAAAGGGGACAGTTTTATATGGTTTAACTTAATACATATTTCAGAGCGATATTAATTGTTTCATATTATAACATATACTCAGTGGCCAATACCACGCTAATTTGTGAGTGCTTCCAGAACAACAGATAGGAAAGAAGAGAGGCAAAATGGATAATCAGCACTCCTAGGAAATACTTTATTATGCAAGTCTAGAGCTCTAGAGCGTTTGGGTTCTCTGAGAGGAATGAGCCACAAGTTAACTTATTTGTCTTTTCTCTTACCTAAGCTTTCTGTCATTCAAATTCTCCCAGCTCTCTGGAGCAATGTCTGTGGAAAAACATGGAAACTGTGAGGGTACATAGGCACAGTCACCTTTGTTTTCAAGAATATAAGGCAAGGATGAGGGAGGCAGTGATAGACTCAGGGGCCAGGGGATTCTGCCAGCGCCCAGCCCGTGCTGAAAGACAGCATTGCCATGTGTTTGCTGATGATCCTCTGAAGCCTCAAATTCATATTCCTAAACCATGGCTCTGATCTCACTCAAAATATTCACCATATTCGTGTTTATTCCCTGTATTCATGTTTCCGAATACAGTGAAACATGGCATTGTGGACCCTGGATGATTAGACCCGATACAGTCTGCTGTTCTCTCCTAGTACACTTGACCTTCAGCACTCTCCTCAAGGGCAGGGATTACAGTTGAAATGATAATGCATTCTCGATACCAGGTGCTACATGTACATCACTCCACCCTGTCTCTAAAGGCTTGTGAGATTGTGTGTAGTAGATTGAAATTTAAAAGATGTGAAGGAATTAGATGTTAAGTAATTCCTTCTAGGGTCTCATCCAGGTGCTATTTCAAATGTGGTGCTTTTCCCACCGAGATAGGCCTTTCTCAAAAACCTAGTCTTTTCCCTTCTTGCCCTGCATTTAAACTGTGCTCAATTAATGTCTGTGGGCTGAAAACACTTGTATTTCTACCAGAACCCTAAAGGAGTGGATGTCAAAAGCCAGGCTACATTTTCTTGAAGACAGTTTTTCCCTTCCTAAGAATGGCTTAATTTACTAAAAAGGAGCTAACTTTACCCGGCACGCACCCCACAAAGCCCACATTAAATTTGTGCTTGCTGGTTCTTTCTGCTCCTGTTATCATGGCTCAGACTGGCTGTTTGCCTAATAAGGCGATGATTTCTGTTTAGAGCTCTTTGAGATTCTGAATAGTCCTCAGCGTTTTTTCTTCCAGAGTGTGACAGTGAATTTTTAGCATGAGAGTTATTTCTTTGGCTTCCTTAATAAAGTTAAGAACAGACCAACCTAAAATAAAAAAGAAATGGCATGTATATGTGAGTGCTGGTTATTAGAAATTTTGCCGAATTACAAAGCGTGTCTATGAACTGTATGCCATTAGCAATTCAAAAAACAACAATTTAAAATGCACCAGCTAATAACAATAGAAATAGATGTGAGTGAGGGTGAGATGGGACCGAGAACCTAAAGAACTTCATGTGTACAGTAACACGACTTTACTATTCTGCTGCTTCACAAGTACAACTTCTCTATTCCTCTGCCCTCGTCAATACTATTTCATTATTCTAAGGTATTAGGGTTGTAAATAAATATATTGTCTGTTTCAGGAACTTCCCATGAATTTAAATAAGCAATGAACTATTAAACTCTTCATCAGACAGCACCAAGCCACTGTTTGTGCTCTGAGACTCTTTGAATCCTTTACTTAAAATCCTCACCTGGAAATCTTCATCTTATACCTATAGATTATAAATTATTTTTTCACAGTCCTTACTTAATCCAAATAATGCTGTTCTTTCATTGAGAGATCCAGCTTAAAGCAAACCCCAGAAACTCGTATACTGTATACAGCCCAACTTTGCCATCCTTACTTCAAGAGAGTATTAAAACTCCACCAAGATAATGTCCAGCTCTCCCCTTACCAGATAGGAATAAATTCAGCTTTGTCTTATCAATAGGTTGTTTTGATGACATTTTGGGGCACCCAGCATTTGGTAAAAGAAGAATGGCTAAATGCTGATAATTGTTGAAGCTAGGTGCCAGGGATATGGGAGGTGATCATTATAGTTTCTATATTTTGTTGTGTGTTTGGAAAATTATTTTTAAAAAAGCTAAAAATCCTTCTGTTAAAACCTAGCTGGGCTGGAGGCCAGGGAAAGGCTCTGCTGAGGGAGTGATGAGGGCTCAAGACAATGTGATAAGTGGACTAGAAAATGCAGCTTCCGATGGCCCGTGATGTGGTTGTCCTCAGTTGAAGTAGTGTGAACATGAAATTCCCATCCCAATTCTTAACAGCATACAGGACAGCAAAGTCTCCTTGCCCACTCATGAATGGTATGAGGCAGACCCCAGTCCCCAACACCTATTGCATGTGCATGGAACCCATCACTGGGCCAAGGTCATTGCCAGGCCTAGAGAGTGTGAAGTGAATCCTTTCCTACTGCGTCATTTTTCATGACAGTAGAAAGACGGTGCATAGTAAATAGCTGAAACAAGGGCTATCTGCTGTAGGAAACTACATAGGAGTTGGGCAGTTTGGAGAATCCCAGGGCCTGATTGGAAATCCAGATAGCCCCATTATCTCTTAATAACCACACATACTTTGCCTCTTGTTCTTTGATTCCTCTCAAAGGAATATCAGTTTTTTCTTCTGATCCTGGTAGCCTCCAAAATCTTCCCTTCCTTCACTTCTACTCTCAGACCTTCAAAGTCTATAGTGGAGGGGGTTGTATCTTAGTCCCTTTAACTTGCTCCAACAGGAACAGATTCATGCATGGAGAGTCATACATGCCCAAGGTGGCCCGTAGAAGCCAATTTACCCATAATATTGCAGAAATTCAAGTCACTCAGTGGGAAACTGAGGGAAAAAGTACTGAAATAGTCTTGTTCTATTTCCAAAAATAGAATACATTTTTGATTAGGTTACTGAATCTTCTTAGACCCATAAACTAACATTCTCTATAATAAGCCGATCAATGTTGAATAGTATTGTGAGACCATTGATTCAAATTCGTTATCGTTGGCCAGACCTCTACCACTTTCATTAGGTCATTTATTATATAGATGTCATCATTACCTATATACCTATACAGAGTTTAACTGCAAAGCCTTATCCCACTATCTCCTTCTCTCTCTCCCTTCCTTCCTTATCTGAATGGTCCATGTGACTTTATGTTTACATTTCCCAAGAATTACAGAACTATGGAATTTTGAATCTGGTCAAGCCACTAAAGATAATTCAGTTAGGCTGCCTTACCCTGAGAGGTCAAGTGTGCTGTGGAGGCAGTTTCCAGGCCCCAGAACTCCCCTTGCATAGTTTTTTTTATGTTATGCTACTTTCTAGGCTTTTAACCTTTCAGCATTTTATTTATGAGGTGAAATGTATCTCTAGCAGGTGATGCGCCTGTTAAAATTTATTGCTATATTTCCTTATATGTTGATTCTGGACATCCTGTTTTTACCACCTTGATCAACCATTTCTGATCAATTTTGTGGCAGTTATTCATGTCCTACTAGTTCTAGGACCTGATATTTACTATTCAGTTGAAAGTCACAGTGTTACACGTGGATTTTTAATGATTTCTTGAGGGTCATTAAATAGAAGTTGGTTGGTTGCTGTGCAAAGTCAAGCCCAATTACAACAGCCCCAGCAGTGATCTGAGTTGAATCCCGCGCCGAGGGATTGATGCCAAATATAGAAACGCTGCTGCCCTGACTGCTCCAGGGCCCAAGGGAATGCTGCTTTCTCTGGACGTGTATAAACTGCCTACAAGTGACGAGCAGCTCACCAAGTCCACAGGAGACAGAGCCTACTCATTGTCTCAAGGAGATATTAAGGGAAAATTTTATTTTATACTGATATGCACCTAGTCATTAGAAATAGTTGTGGAGTGAGGTATTATGCTTTTAGAAGGATAAATACATCTACTTTTTTCAGTATTAGGAAAAAATAATCCTGCTCTAACCTTAGCAAAGTATGACTGAGCTATTTTTCTAGCACAATTGGTAGATGATAGACTTTTACTAAGTCTTGTTAGTCCCTATCTGTAAGTCTGCTTGGGAAAGAGTTCAGGGAAGGAGAAAGACTGAAAAGAAAAGGGTGAGGCAGAAGAGAGAAGGGAGAACAACACTGTAAGATTTTTCTCTTTTGCTACCAAGTAAAACAAACTTTAAAATGGCTTCACATTTGAATTTTATGAAGCTTTTATCCAGCTAGCTGACACTGGCGTCATTGGCAATATGCATTAAGCTCTGAGTTCTTAATATTTTCTTTTTCCTTCTCCAAGTCATACAAGATGGATGATGGCTGGGGTGTGGAACGTTCTCCTCGGTGTGCCAGAATTATGAGCAGTTCCCAGTGGAAGAGCCGCAGCAACTCCACCCTTTAATACCCACTGAAGAATAGTCAGGAATGCATATGAGGAAGAGGGGTGCTAGGGTAGGGGAAAATGTGGATCTGCTCCAATTCATTATTTAGAAATTAAATTATTCACAAATGCCAATATTTGATGCATGATTTGTAAATTGCAGGATTCCTTACAGCATGCCAGGGTGTAGAAGCAACACTCTTAAGGAATATTGCTTGAATTAACTAAATTTTTGATCCTTGGCAATACCAGAAATTTTGTCTCTTCTTAACAGTGAATTTTTCCATCGACTTATCCATTTATACCTACGTGCTTTTTAATGTATACAGTACACAGTCATGTGCAAAACAATGTCTCAGCCAAGGACAGGCCACATATCCAACAGTTGTTTCAGAAGATTATCATGGAGCTGAAAATTTTCTAGCACGTAGTTCTGTAGAGCAACACAGCCCTCACATGTTTGTGGTGATGCTGGTATAAATGAGCCTTCTGTGCTGCAAGTTCTATAAAAGTATAGCACATACAATTATGTACCATACAGAATAACATGATGATGAAGACAAAGGACTATGTTACTGATTTATGTATTTGCCATGCTTGTCATTATTTTAAAGTGTTCTCTTCTACTTATCAAACAAAACAAAACTGCCAAACAGCGTTGGGCAGGTCCTTCAGGAGGTATTCCAGAAGGTATTGTTATCGTAAGAGACAAAGACAGTATTGTTACGGTAGGAAATGCTTTGCCCTCCTCTCCTTCTCCTTCCCTGAGCTCTTTCCCAAGAGAGCTCACAGATGTGGACTAACAAGATCCACAAATCATGTTTGAACAATGACTCCAAGTTATACTTAGCTAAGGTTAGGTCAGGTGCACATTTTTGCCCTGAAGATGTTCCAGTGGGATAAGACAGGGAGAGGGAAGACAGTGATATTGATGATCCTGACCTTGTGTAGGCCACGGCTATTCTGGGCATTTATGTCTTAGTTTTTCACCAAAATGGCTAAAAAAATTTTTGGAAGTTGAATAATAAAAAAGCTTAAAGAATAAGAATATTAAATAAAATATTTGTGTACAACTCTACCTTGTGTTTGTGTTTTAAGCTAAGTGCTATTGCAAAAGAGTCAAAAGTTAAAAACTGTAAAAAGTAAAGTAAGTTACAGTAAGTGAAGGTTAATTTATTATTAAAGAAAGAAAACATTTATAATAAGTTTAGCATGGTCTAAGGGTGCGGTGTTTATAAAGTAACCTCTTGTTCTCGGCCTTTGCACCCACTCACCACTCACTCACTGACTCACCTAGGCAAACTTCTAGTCCTGTAAGCTCTAGTCACGGTAAGTTCCCTGCACAGATGTACCACTTTTTAATCTTTAATATCATAATTTTATAGTACCTTTTCTATGTTTAGATGTGTAAAAACTTACCATTGTGTCACAATTGCCTCTAGATTTCAGTACAGTAACATGCTGTGCAGAGGATAGCCTGGAAGCAATAGTCTACACCACATAGCGTAGGTGTGGAGCAGGCTATGGTTTATATGAGCTGATCTAGGTTATATGAGCAGACTCTGTGATGTTCATACAACGATAAAATAACCTAATGATATATTTCTCAGAACACATCCCTATTGTTAAGCGACACATGTCTGTATATATTGGCAACCCAAAAGTATAAATTAATGGCCCACTGAAATAAGTATGTAATAACAATAATTATTCCTAGAGGCATCCTAGTAAATGATTGTGGAATATTAAAGAGAGTAACAAATTCTTTGACACTCTTCTCATCAGGAAGTGCGGTCTATTATCCTGCCCTTGAATCTGGGCTGACTCCTGTCTACTTTGACCGATGGAGCAGCAGAGGTGACATGATGCAGTTTCAGGCCGTGCCCCTAAGTAGACTGGCCTTAGATTCTGCCTTAGTCTATTGGACATCAGTGTCTATCTCAGATTATAAAGTGCTGTGAGAAGCTCAAAGCACATGAGAGGCCCTGAAGGAAGAGATGCCATGTGGAGAGAGAAGCCAGCAAGCATTGAGTGAGGAAGCCATCCTGGGAAATGGTCCTCCAGTTCCAGCTGCCCCAACTCACACTACTTGGGTCAGAGAGGAACTATCCAGCTGAACTCTCCTGGAATTCCAGGCCCTCAAAATCATGAGCAATTAAGTCAATAGCGATTAAAACAATAGATAGCCAGAAGAACATCCCTGGTTGGGAATTTTAAAGAAAGTAGACAAAGCCATGTATGTAAGGAGATTACCAGTAAAAACATGGACAGATTAACCTGGCCCAGAGCTCAGACAGCACGTGTAGAGAATGAGGTTGCTATCAAGATTTAAAAACAGAGGAAAAGTCAAATGGAACCATGGAAGGAGAAAAAAAAAAAAGGGTGGTGCCAGTGGCTCATTAAGTAGGACGCCGGCCCCATATATCGAAGGTGGCGGGTTCAAACCCGGCCTCGGCCAAACTGCAAAACAGAAAAATAGCCGGATGTTGTGGTGGGTGCCTGTGGTCCCAGCTACTCGGGAGGCTGAGGCAGGAGAATCGCCTAAGCCCAGGAGTTGGAGGTTGCTGTGAGCTGTGTGACACCACAGCACTCTACCGAGGGCAATCAAGTGAGACTCTGTCTCTACCAAAAAAAAAAAAGAACTCAAAAACTTCTCTTTGAAGGTGTATGAGGGATTTGGGGGAGAAAATATACTTTCTCTTTCATAGACCAGGGGAGGTTTTGCTGAGTGAGGCCCAGCGTGTGCCTAAGGAAGTGAGAAACCGTCATTCTTCAACCAGATGACTCATTAAATTGCTATCTGTGCTTAACTGTGGCTTCCTTTTGGCCACTTTGCTGGGAGGGAGAGGGTGCTGAAGAGGAAAGAATGCCACTCCCACCTGCCAAGGACCAGTGCCTTCATGCTGCCACCTATAACCCTGGGGTCCCCAATTTGCTCTCTCTTACCCTACAGCACCCCAAATATTAGGTGTAAACTCTTTTACATCATTGATTCCCACCTACCACCCCTACATTTGAAAAGTATTCTAATTCTAATATATTAAATAATGATTTAACATTTTTCCTTGGTATCTATAAACAAGAAAACATTACAAATTGAATGAAAGTGTATTTCATGCTACAACTATTTGGAAGGACAGCTTGGGAGGGTTAGCCAATGTCATTTTTGCCAAAATGTACATTCTAAAAGACCTGAAAAGTTGGATTTAATAGTGTTAAATATCAGCTCACACGATATGGAATTTCAGAGGAATATACGCAAAGTTGCTTGGGTTCCACAAACCAATTGCTTTCCCTCTGGATGGCACAAATGTGGTTCTGAAGTATCAGCTGACTTTAGTAATCTGAGTTGGTGGTATTATGATGTCGCCGCCTAAACCCCTTGAAAAGATCTGGGGCCACTTGCAGGAGTATAATGTTAAGCAGAAGGAAGAAGCACTTGAACAGACCAACCCCGGAGTAATCTGCCCAGTGCAGGGCTGAGCTTCAGGAGAACACGCCCACGCTTTATCTAGTGCTACCCAGGATGCTGAAGAGAGTCAAAGTCATGTCAGATGAGAATCTCCCACAGTGGGAATATTTGGCTGGGACATGAAAAGATGGAATAGATTAATTCTGAGAGGGCACTCAGGGGAGGGTTCAAGTAAAAGTTTTGTGTCCCCCCTTCCCCTGCAGGATCTGGAGGATCCAATCACGAGTTGCGTAAAGTATGAATTTCTGGCTTCTGATGATTGCAAATTGGAGATTATCCTAGAATTTTAGGTATTAAAAAAAGAATTAGACTAGATAATCTCTGAGGTTCCCACAGATCACATCAATAGCAAGAACATATTTTGTTGTCTTAAAGTTAATTCACATTTAGATTTTAGTGATGAAATGTAATTTTTCCCAAGGAAAAAAATGTTTTTTAATGGAGTACTCTAAGTTGGTAATTCCACTAACATGCTCACAGTTTGCGCCCATATCAAATATTGCTGTGCAATCCATCCCAGTGCCCTTTCTGGCTGAACTGGGACCATACCTCAGAAAAAAATCATGTTCTGGGCACCCTATCATCAGTCAGGTTGGCATAGCAGCATGAAATCTGTTATCCCTGCAAAGCAAAGGAAGGGATGTTTAATACAGGAGAACCTCTTACCTGAAGAGAACTAGTCTCAGAAAAACCTCAGTTGAAATGAATCACTTAAACAGGAGATAACATATCATAGAAATAGAAAAAAAGTGCAGTGGCTCATGCCTAGAATCTTAGCACTCTGGGAGGCCAAAGCGCGAGGATGGCCTGAGCTCAAGAGTTCAAGAACAGCCTGAGCAAGAGCGAGGGCCTATCTCTAAGAATAGCTGAGGCATTGTGGTGGGCACCTGTAGTCCCAACTACTGGGGAGGCTGAGGCAAGAGGATCATTTGACTGCAAGAGGCAAGAGGATCATTTGACTGCAAGAGTTAGAGGTTGCCGTGAGCTGTAACACATGGCACTCTACCGAGGTCAAAAAGTGAGACTCTAGTCTCAAAAAAGAAAGGGATGAATGAGCCATTGTCTTGAAAAAAACGAAACTAAATATTCACTTATTAATTTTATTCCACAGACACTTATTGGGTACCTACCATGGGCTACCATAGTGAGTAAGACCCCCAAATCTTTGTTCTCAAAAAGTTTACATTATAGTAGAGGCAATTATAAGACAAATGCTTTGACATATAGATATTGAATGTAAAGTAGTGACAGATCTTATGAAGAAAATCAAGCAGAATAGGAGAATTAATTTAGGGAGGGGATCTGGGAGGTGGTGTTCCCAGCAAAGCACTAGAGAGTGCTAACCCCCTGGGGCACAATCTAGTTTATCCACTCTAACGACAGCAGGGAGGCCAGTTTAGATGTCTCCAGGGCCAAAGCACAAAGGAACTAATAGGCCATGGTAAGCATGTAAAGTAAAGAAATTACCAAAATATTCTTATTTTATATTCTGATTATATAATTAAAATGGTTAGATAATTCTTAAAAATCATAAAGACTATATTTTCTCATTCAAGAGGTTATATATAATTTTTCTAAAAATATTTTAATAGCTAAAAACGATAACCTTTACTTCCCATTTGACAGTCTGTATTCCAAAAGGTAACGTTTACAAAATTAATTAAGGGATTTGTAAATTTTTCGAAGGGCCACTCTTCTTCCTTTGATGACGGCTTCATTCCCTTTGGAACTGACATGTCACCATCCTTGCCAATGTTTTATTCTTTATCCACCAAAGCCTCACTCATCTCCAGTTCTGAATGTGATATAAGCTGTTCTGCAACATCACTTCCACTGACTTCACGAAATCCTGACTCTTCTGCAAAAATTGAGATTTCATTTAGCAATTAATTTACATTGCATCTTAGTTTTTTTTTTTAATTAAATCATAGCTGTGTACATTAATGCAATCATGGGGTACAATGTGCTGGTTTTATATACAATTTGAAATATTTTCATCAAACTGGTTAACATAGCCTTCATGGCATTTTCTTAGTTATTGTGTTAAGACATTTGTACTCTGCATTTAGTAAGTTTCACTCTTGCCCTTCTAAGAACATCTTAGTTTTATAATTGT